>JALPQI010013489.1:0-35679 GCA_025490895.1 Thaumatotibia leucotreta | reverse complement strand
GGCACCACAAACGAGCTGAAGTGCACGTAGTGGCGCGACCGCAGCTGCTGCACCCTCAGCGAGAGGCCAGTCTTCCGGTGGACGTACTCCGCCACGTCATCAGCCACGGCGGAGTAATGCAGGCGTGATACGTAGAGCGCCTTACACGGAGTTGCGACCCGAAGACCAGAATTAACCGGTTCGGCGATGCCACCCAGAGTCTTGCGAGGCGCCCTGCGCACCTTGCTCTTCCTTTGAACCAGTGTAAATCCCTCCTTATCTACACTGGTGCGGGAGGACATTTCCCTACTGGGAGCCCGTAATTCACCCGCCTTAGAGAGCGAGTTGACTCGGTCAGCTGCGACTTGCTGCCCGGTGACGACATCGGCGTAGGCACGCTGACGTAGTTTCGAAACAGGGGGCGGCCGGGCGCGCGGGGGCGGCGCGGACGGCGGAGCGGCGCGTGCGACACTAGTGGCGGTGTCAGCAACACGTAAACGTGACCCGACGCACGAGCCGGGTCGGACTTCGGTCTTGAAACTTGACGCCGCTGACCGAGTATTAGGAGCGCTATCCCGCAAACTGATGACTTCGTCGCGTAGCTCGGCAATAGTTAATTGGGCCGCGTCAAATTTCAAAATTACTTCCGCAAGACTTGTCTTCAGGGCCACGATATCCTTCAACAAGCTGCGAACGTCTACGTCCTCCGGAGAGACAGACGGCAGGCTAGCTCCCATCTTCACAAACTCCGGAAGTCGGTCCTCGTAATCCCTTAGGATCTTTTTTATATCCCCAAGGGTCTTTTCACCGGTTTCATCCCCTCTCCGGTGGGGAACATATGTGCCGGCAATTCCTAAGTATTGACACAGCACCTGCTTCGCTGCACAGAAGTCATCGACTGTGAAAGTCGACGCCCAGGAACTTAACTGCACAGCTGTCTCCACGTCCATAGCTCCATCTCGCATTAACTTTTGTTTTTCTTGCAGATAGGCCAGAAAGTCGTTCACAATGGGCTCACGTTGCTCGCTCATTGTGAAAAATCGTTAGCAGCGGCCGGGCCGCGCTAATTCACAATTAATAAATTAATTACTCATCAATGCGTCCGCGTCGCTTCGCGCATTGACAACGACGATGATGATGATGATGTGCCGCCGCATGTCGCGGCCGCTTCAGGATACTATCTCGAGTGCAGACTTTTGGCCGAAGGGCGTCGTGTTTCGGCGGTTTTGGAACAACCTGCCAAACCCTTCGTCGGTTCAGACGACGCAACGGATCGAAATCTAATTAACGTTTTTTGATTTGTATGTGTATGTGTATCTGTGTCTTATTTTTTTTATTGTTTAATTTTAGTTTCATGGTGTATTGGTGTTCTACTGTAATGTCATGTAAACTTTTAATAAGTAAATAAAATAAATATCTTGGGACATCTTACACAAATCGATCTAGTCCCACGGTAAGCTCAATTAAAGCTTGTTATGTGGGTACTACCCATCCCCATCCATGCCCATCTCCTCCTGCGGGTGTCGTAAGAGTCGACTAAAGGATTGAAGTGTCACTGACCATTATTTGATAAAAGTTTGATGATGGGCAGCAGCGTCATCATAGTGGACACATTACTGCGATCGCCAATCCGCTTGCCCAGCGTGGCGATTATGGGCATTTACCTCCTAATGCGTCTATACGCATAGTTAATAGGAGAGGCCTACGTCCAGCAGTGGACTATTATAGGCTGATGATGATGATGATGTGGGTACTAGGTGACGATATACATAATAGATAGATACAGTCATGTGGATACTTACATACATAGACAGCCATGACCAAGAAACAAATATTTGTGATAAATAAATACACAAAATAATGCCCTCGCCGGGATTCAAACTCGGAACCTCCAGCTTCGTAGGCAGGGTCACTATAGATAGTTCCACGAGAGTTGAGGTCACGTACACGTCAACATGTCATGTAAACACACGATTTGAAATTAGTTTTCGTTTTTCGTACTGACAGCAAACCGAATAGGCATGATGACTGGCAAGTCAAATCAGCATCTTTTTTCGAACTGTCAAAACGATCACCACTATGGAATTTTACATGAAAAATTCAAATGTGACGTCACGTTTGAGTACTGCCAAATGACCTACTCTTTTAAGTTCTTTTCAATTTATTAAATAGAAATTCTCTACAAAAATCTACATCTTAGTAATAATTTCTTCGTGTATTATGTCGTGCATAATGTTAAATAATTTATTTTAGCTACAGTCATCTTCATCCCTATTGCAACTGTAAGATTGACCGAAAAGTTTGTTCAAGCGATATCTTTAATATTTTGATGCAAGTCATTCATTCATTCACTAAAATGTTTTGCAATTAGTACTTCATTTGGGTGTGTATGTAATCAATAATCAATATAATAATTCACCTCAACTCTGGTGAAATTACCTGTACCAACTAGGCTACGAAGGCTGACATAAATATATCTAATAATATATGATCTTTTTTTTTCGCAGACCTGTTAATCCCGGTCTTTTAAAAGGCTTTCTAGTGAATGTGAGTTCAGAAATTAGTTGTGTTGGAAACCTGCTGCAGCCAATTCTACGTAGAATACCTATTGCTTGCCCCTTAGTGAATGGTCCTAACTTTATAACAGATTGCATACCTGTACCAGAGAAATTTGACCGGTGTCCGCTGAATCGCAGTGGCTCGGTGAACTCAGTAATTTTCTTTGGTATATAAATAAACTAGCGACCCGCCCTGACTTCGCACGGGTACTATACCTACATAAAAACTTTCCTCTTGAATTACTCTACCTATTAAGTATTATAATTACCTGCCGGTATAATATATACTGTTGCGTAGTAGTGATGATATCCTGGGACATCTTACACAAATCGACCTAGTCCCACGGTAAGCTCAATTAAGGCTTGTGATGTGGGTATCAAGCGACGATATATATAATAGATAGATACCTACACATAAATACTTAAATACATAGCCATGACCAAGGAACAAATATTATAAAATAAATTAAATAGTATATGCCATGTAATATTTATAATTTACCTATTCAATTCGATAACTAAATAAACTTGTTACTCGTATTAAAGTAGAAAGTCTAATTTTCCGTGCCGTTCGCTCCTGAACGCACTTAATTTGAGCTTTGATCGCTCAGCTCATTATGTAAAAGGCAATTTTGTATTTTATCACAACTTCGAACGCAAATATTAAAGAGATACATGGAAATAATGGTTACATCTGAAACCTTGATTGTTTGTTCATATTTTAATATTTTTATCAAACTTGCTCGACATGTATGTATTGTAAATGGATCGAAACATGTTGAGCAATGATCGACTTAAATTACGTGGTTACTTACGGCGTTTGATAAATTCTTAAGGATGTTTGAGGTTCACGTTAGTTATAATTCTTCACACTCGTAGATTCATATTCACAATTACTTGCGCGTAACGTAGTGATAAGCTGAATATTCGCTTTACGTTTTTTATTTGCATTGTAAATAAAGTAACTCGATAACATCCGACAAACTCTTGAGATAACATTAATAAAAAATCTAGAAATCCGTAAATAATAATGTGTTAATTTTTAATAAAACGTCCCACTTTGTCGCTTACCATAAAGACGAGATTTCTTTGTATCTTCATATATTAATAAACTAACAAAGCGGCTTTATGGCAAACGACATATTAAAACCATTGCGTAATAATACTAAACAGTCCCCAAATTGCACAAAATTACGATTTTAGAGCATAAAACAATGAATTTTAAATGAATTATGTACATAATTGTCCAAATATATAGTATTTTGGTCTAATATTTACCGAGATAATTCAGATAATATTTCCTCTAAAAAAAGGAGTGATGCAGTGTCAACCATCTTACCCTAATCATAAATATAATGTTCTCACTAAAAACTTGTTGAAATTAACATTCACAATACTTGATAATTTTAATTATAAGTATTCTGCCACTTTTACGTTGCTATGTAAACAATTATTTAACCAACTGCATTAATATGAGGAAATAATAAAAAAATTTTTACGTTGTACATTCATAAATATGACATAAATATAAATAAATATCTTGGGACATCGTACACAAATCGACCTAGTCCCACGGTAAGCTCAATAAAATTAAGGCTTTTGATATGGGTACCAGGCGGCGATATATACAGGGTGTTTGGTTAGCGGTGTCGGAGCTTTTAAGAGCTTAAACTACAATCAATTTTATCGATAAATTACCATGAAAAAAATTTTTTGTGCCAACGATAATTAAATGGCGTCCATTTTGAAATTTCAAACAGACGAATACGGGCGCATGTGAAGTTTCTGGAATTATACGTTTGTTATCGGTCTTATCCCTGCAAAAAAATCTCGTTAGAGAGCTCATTAGATAAGCAAACTAATTAAGCTAATCATTTGACTCAACTATTTGAACGACAAGGCTAAAAAAATTTTTTTAAATTAAAAATAGTAAAAAATTCTCCTTAATTTTTCAATTAATATAATTTTGCATGAAAACTAGGTCGTTAAGATAGGTTTTTGGTGTTGTTATTTATTAGTACAGTATACTAGCTAAAAAAAAAACACCATATAATTACAGTTATACCTTAAGTACTTTAGGAATTACAAGTGCTCAAACATGCACTGGATGGATGGAAGGCGGCCACTTCACTAGTCAGTACACTGCTGACATTCATTTGTTTATGGATTTTGCATCGGGAACGCTAACTATGAAGGAACAAACATTTGTGATACTGATAAATAAATACACAAAGAATGCCCTCGCTGGGATTCGAACCCGGAACCTCCAGCTTCGTAGGCAGGGTGGGTCACTACCAACTAGGCTACGGAGGCTGACATATAATTATGAACCTCATTTCCTTGCCATAAGTATAATAAGGTACATTTTTATACGTTGGTGACATCTATTCTTAGCCGCAAGTATATAAACACGCATTTTAACAAATTTAGTCTTAATCCCACAAAAAACAAAGAGCTTTTAACTAATTTAAAGTCGTAATCACATAGGCTTAAAACTATTTCCTCCTCAGCGAATCGCAAAACGATTCCACGTTAACTTTTACGAACAAAAGTACATTTTAACCCATCGATTGGATCAATAACCCATTTACGCGCCTCGTTCTATTTTGTGCCCTCGCTCCAACACAGAGAGTCGTCGGGCGGTAATACTACAGGTGCAGGCTTAAGTGCAGTTGTAACATAATTCAGTAGGCGGCGAGACCTTGGGGTCACGTGGTTTGCTTGTACGGGTCAAATATCCGCCCGCCAGATTGTTTAGATATTTTAAGATCATTGCCATAACCTTTTGTGTTCGCGTCAAGCAGAGCAATCAAAACTAGACTTCGACGGCTGTTTCATGATGTTAAAGATTATAAAACTATGAAAACGGATAAACTCGTGTACATTAATTAAATTTAACTTCATCCCGACGTTCGAACACTTTACAAGGTTCGTGATCTGCGGGCTACTGACAATGGAGGAAATTTAATAGATCTACCTTCATCAAAATAAGAAAGATAACAAAACTACCCACTAAGAAAATATACTAAACCACAGAGGGTATTTGTCATATACCCTTAAAATTTATTGTCTGGTATGTACATTGTACATTAAGCTTTTGCAAATTAAGCTAGTTATACAAGTATTTTAAAATAAAGACAATGTTTTTTTTGTAATTAGTTTCATATTTTGATGGAGGTAGATCTAACGAATTTCCTCCAATGTCAGATCACAATGCCCGCAGATCACGAATCATTGTAAAGTGTTCTAACTTTTAAAAGTCGGGATGTAGTTTTTAATTAATGAGTCAAAATTCTTTTCGTTATAAATACTACTCTGTCACGCTTTTAGTTGCTGTTTCGACTCAGTATATAAAATAAATCCGGTGCACTTGTATTTCTTTTTCACGCTTGATTTTAATACATACATCAAAACTTGGAAACAAACCATCATCTCATACAAAAATCATGTGTCTCGTTTTTTAGGGACACAAAATAAGATAACGATAGTAATTTTGACCCTAATATGCGCGATATAATTCGTTTAAATAGTTTTATTTCATGAGTAATCATCGCAGTAACAGTACAATAAGTAATAAAGTAAAAAATATTATGTAAGATTGTTTTTTATGGGAATCGAACCACTTAAAAACGAATTACTATTTTTGAGACACTGTATTTGCAGTAAATACTCACGCGGAAAGATGACTGGACAATTTATTATGGTAATTATGTCACGCTAGCTTCACAACTAGGGTCTCACGCAATGGCCTTTGTACTATTTTAGTATGGGAGCGTATCTGCTCACGTTAATTGTGTCACCAGTAAGTATGTGGCTGGGTAAAACTGACCCAAAATAATAAATAAATAAATATCTTGGGGCATCTTACATAAATCGACTTAGTATCACGGTAAGCTCAATTAAGGCTTGTGATGAGGGTAGGTACCAAGCGACGATATAAAATGTTACATTAAGACGAACAAAATAGTACATTACGACACAAGTGCGAAAACTCGTGTCGATTTAAAACACACCCTATCGGTCGTGTTTTAAAACATCGCCAATCGTTTCGAATTTCGTTTTTGCACGTATCTCGTACGTGGTTTTTTTAGTACAGATGGCCCTCCGAAGCTTTGAACCTGACGTAAAATGACACACTTCTCGCACTAGAGCCTAAAAAGGCACCATCTGTATTAAAACATATTTTTCCTAACTAGTGCGGAAAAGTAAATTCTCTTTTTAAGGCACTTGTTATGAAACAAGTCGTTTGAATACACATGTAAAAACTTCTTTTTAACTCGGGTGATTGTCGCCCTCGTGTCACTCGGGCTCCAACCTTACAATATACATATTTTGTGCTATTTTTACTAACATCAACAATTTGGTAATTATTTCAGAATTTTTAAATAATAAAATTCGCTATATTGATTTAAACTTTCACGATTATCACTCATATTGAGTCTGCCTGCGACTGTGGGTGTAACGTCATGCCCGTAACGTCAGGATAAAATTAAACGTAACGTTTAGGTACCTACGCGATTAAGACCCGTTTTTCGTTATAGGGTAAGTTCTCCAGTGAATGAACAAATCCAGTGAACGAACAAAATACAAGTTTTTTTCGTAAAATAAGTATTCTGTACATTTCTACTAAGCGTTATTTTTTTTTTCGGGTAGGAATATTATTTGACAAGTTCTGGTAGCACTTACATCACCTCATATGCATCAGAGTCCAAGTGGCGATGATCTAAAGTGGGCACGTTGCGCCGGTTCGTTTTTTATATGGAGGTGTTATAAGGATTGAGGTAAGCTTACGTTGTGTTTAATGTGTTCTTGTGTGCGTTTCGTGCAACTCCCAGGTACAGTGCGTGTATTTTTGAAACCGGAAGGTTATGATTATGCTATTAAAGTATAGTTTAATGTGATTTCGTTTCAAATAGTGGCTTTTAATCCAGTGTTCTATAACTAGAACTCAAAATGGCTTAAACCTAGTGACCGAACGGGGGAGTTCATTCACTGGAATTGCGTGATTTATTATTTGTTCCATATCTTACGTTTTAGTGGTTGTTATAAGATTTGGTTTTCTTTGGATTTAATAGAAATATGCTGTCTAGCAAAGGGCCAGTGTTCGAACAATACTTTATATACTCAATTTTAATGAACTACCGCAAACACAGTTAGTTCATTAATTGGATTGCGAAAACCAGTGAATGAACTAAATCATTTATTTCGTATTTTGTCTGGTTTTAAGACATGGAAAGGTTAAAAAATCGTATAAAAAGTTCCAATATGACCAATAATCTCTCGACAAACCTCTAAAAGCTGTTGCAACTAGTGAACTATCAAGTACCAGTTTTAATATCTCAAAATCAACGCTCTTTAAATCACCGAAATTGTCCAAAATCATGCCACTGAACAAACAAACATAGACAGATATTTGGTTAATCAAAAGTATTCAAGTAGCAATTCATATGTAGAATGAGCCCAGTTTACTTTTTAACGAAAGCGACATATAATGTCACTCTTCAATGGTAACTGAAGAGTTAATTGAACCTTCCCAGAATACGCAGAAATGTGGAACTGTAATTGATGTCGTTTAATTATGTTTATAGTTATTATGTCTCATTAAAGTTCAAATTAAATTATCGAATATTACTAGCACTACCAATTAAAAATAGAGTACTTTTTGCATTTAAATACATTATTTTTAAGGTAGTTCATTCATTGGTTTCATTTGTTCATTTACTAGAATTTTGTGTTCATTCATTGTGTTGATTTTCCATTTTATCCCCTACAGTTAGCTATAATTTAAAACTGTGCAGCACTAATGCAAAATGAAATTGATTTTAGAAAACTACAATAGTGGTTTACTCTATAAGAACATTCATATTTAAACTTAATTATCGCTCCCAGCCACAAAAAATAAATTAAGTTGAAAATTTCCTTAAGTGTTCATTCACTGGAGCACTTACCCTAATATGAATAACTATCGCTTGCCTGCTTATGCCTTTTTCTGTATTACAATTTAAAACTTTAAGATGTACGGCTGTCGTCGAATGAGAACAATTTACTGATCTCTCACGCAAACACGACTGCCGTTTTAAGCGAACTGAAAAGTAACAAATAATTCTTTATTCAGGTTAATTCTTGTTAGCGTATCTACATAATAATAGGCGCTTGTCTTATTACTTACTATATTTTGTTTCAATTGCAGTCGGGAAACCTCCATATATTTATATTTTCCGCAATTAAAGGTTCCCCGACTGCAATTCGCTTAAAACGGCAGTCGTGTTTGTACATAAAAACTAAAAATTAAAATACTAGTCCCTACCTCAAGTAAGTCCCCCAGATCTATCCCTAGCGGAAGGGTGCCCATAAGGCTGGCTACATTCCCACGCTGAATAGTTATTCTTTGGCCTAGGAATGAGCCAGCCTTAGGGTCACCAGTTATGTATAGTTAAATAAACTAGCATTTGACTTTTTGTTATTCATAAAATAGATGATGCCGAATGAAATAAATTCTTAGTTATTCCTTTTTGAAGTCTGTTTTTTTGTTTTGATTACTAACGAACTGTTGCAAATACATGGGCGAGTTTTCAATATTTGACACAACTATCAGGGAGCTAAAAACAAAAGAGTCCAAAGTGAAATTTAAATATTATCTCGTTATAAGTAAATGTAAATACTTTTTATCATATTTTTTACTACAAACAAGCTAGTACTCTATGAATAAATTATTATATATGGCGTGTTTTTTTTTGTAATATAGGTACATCCAAAATGTCGATACCTTATGATGAGCAATATCTTTATTTCTAGATGTGATTGTAAATATGAAAGCTACCTGTACCTACTGCATAAAAATAAATCTTGGATGTCATAACCAAAGAAAAATATACCAAATCATGAACGTCTGAGGTTTAGAATCGAACCCACGTACTCAGCTTTCGGGGCTGACGCCTGTACAGCTTGGCCATAGTTGCGAAAGCTGTGTACGTGGGTTCCATTTCCACCTAGAATGTTGGTGATCTTGGTCTATTTTTCTTTGGTATACCACATCCAATATAAGTTTAATTTTTGTTTTTTTTTAAACATGCTCTATTTACAAACACAACAATAAGCTAATTACATACTCCCCGAACTATAAAGATTCGTTTGTACACACAATAATTAACAGATAAAAACAACGACGCAGGAGTAACTCAAGATAACAAGATAACTATAGTGAATGATGTGCTGATGTCAAGTAATGTGACCTTTATGCCATTGGTGTTAAGTACTAGGTATCGTGTAATGGTAGTGTTATTGAATAACAGCCATTTGGACAACGCTTCCTCTGATCTCTCGTGACGGTTCATTTTGCTAAATTACATAAGGATCCATACACAGTAGGGAGTTATTATTTTAATAGGGACATAATTGACCAATCAGCTGCAGTTTTGTAGAATTGATAAATCATCATTGAAAATAATTCCTGTGGCCTATACCACAGAACTTTACAAGCGTACGATTCTACAAAATTGTACAAATTCCCAAACAAAAAGTTGACAATTTAGTAGAATTGTACGCTTGTAAAGTTTTGTGGTATAGGGGCCTGCTGACACAAATAGTAGATTATTTTAGGAAGTAATATAAAGCCCTAGAAAATATTATATGTAGGTAAGCAGTAGATCATTTGTGGTGTGTCCCAAATGGCCTTTAAATAAAGACAAAGTTGTCAAAACAATGTAGGCGAATTTGTCATCATTTCACAAATTATACATTTATCAACACTGTTAACTGATATTTTATGAACCTTATATTAGAGCGCAATAAAGGCGTATGATAGATAAAACAAGTTTTCAGCAAAAATACCACTTGTGAAGTTGTCTTTACGACGAGGTTAGTATATAAGGCAAGAACTGCGTTTATTTCGTTGATACGACCAGTTGGTTATAAGAGCTCGTATTTTGTTACTGTAATAAAAAAAGTATTCTTCTCCGAAATGGAATCGTCAGAAAAAAAATCCGACTCTCAATTTAAAGTACTTTCCACTGGTGAGTTCATTCTGCCGCCACCCTTGCAAGCATCTATTGACAAAATCGTTGAGAAAGAAGGTTACATATCGCACAAAATTATTAACAGATCAATTTCAACAAGCGGTGGAAATTATTTAGCAGATTTGTATGAGGTAGACATTCAAGGAAAAACGGCAGATGGTGATAAAGAAACAAATATATTCATCAAAAACAAAATGGAAGACGCTCATATGACTGTACTTGATGTCGGAGAATGCTATAGCATGGAAAATTTCTTTTACGGACAACTCTCTAAATTGTACGAGGACATGCAAAATAGAGCCGAAATTCCTGTAGAAGAAAGATACATGATGGTGAAGAGTTACAATGCTGCAAACCCAGACGCTGTTATTCTAGAGAATCTTTCTAAAAAAGGCTTCACGACTATACACAGAATGGAGGTGGCTCCTCTCAGATTTGTGCAGCTTTCTGTCCAGCAACTCGCTCGATTTCACGGTTTGTCCTGGGTTTTGGAGAAACAACATCCCGAATTCTTCGCGAAGAGAATCAAAACTTTACAAACGACACTTAAATTTAACGACGATTACCAAAAGTTCGTTGACAATATGAGTACGTACACGGAGAAATGTGTGGATGAGAAGCAAAAAGCTAAATTGAAGAGGTTTCAATCCCAAGTCATGCATATACTAAAAAAGTATTATTTTGATAACGCTGGGTCTAAATGCTGTCTGTGTCATGGCGACTACAGGGCGAACAATATCCTTGTTAAAAAAGTAAGTGACTGAATTATAGCTTTTCAGTAAATTTGTTACGAGTATACTTGCTAGTCTATTTTTTATATTTATAAGATCCAATTAGTTCACTTAAGTGATAGGTAATATGGCGATTTCCAGCTTATGTATTCAAATGCCTGTGTGTAAGAGAAACTGAATACCTACCTCTTTTATACGAGTGTATTGTGCTTCATTGCGTAAATTCTAATAAGGACAACTAGACACAGAATAATAGTTTTCGGAAATTCTTTGTTTTAATCCGAATGTTGATTGAATTTTTTTTTTCAATATTTGTTACACTTATAATCTATGTTATCTTATCTTATCTTTATATTTAAATCTTCTACTAAATCGATTCTTCTGAAAATTTTTGTGGGTGCCTATTTTAAAGCTTTAAGTAAATCTTTTATTATTGGATGTATTTAAAAATAACATATACATATTATTATGTTTATTGCAGAATGGTGACACAATAACTGAAGTCGTACCAGTGGATTATCAATTAATGTATTATGGATGCCCTGTTATGGACTTCCTCTATTTCATCTTCCCATGTTCCGACCAAGAGTTCAGGAGGAAACATTTAGATGATTTAAAAGATCTCTATTACGACAGCTTAGCAAGGTTCCTCAAATATTTTAACATGGACGCTGAATCAGTGTACCCACGGAGTGAATTTGAAGCGGAATACAAGAAAAGACTAGATTTTGGTCTTTGCATAAGTTTGTTGAGTACGCAAGTGCTGTTTACAGATGACGATGATGTCCCTGACCTAGCCAAAGACGATTTGGCATCAATTTCTGTAACTCCCGATCCGAAAATGGATGATAGAATTAAAGGTCTTGTTGATGACTTTGAAAACTGGGGCATTTTGTAATAGAGTAAAGTTTTCTTATTCATTTGATTCTGCAGTATTGTGAGAGATTCGTCAAATACTTATTTTTATGTTCCTGACTATCATGAGTAATGCCATTTCATGCAGGTATCGTCAATATTTAATTTAATTTGAAGATGCCTTGTCATTGAACAAATAGCCGTTGAGTAGAAAGTAGGTACCTATTCTTAATTATAATAATTTAAAATACTTATTTTTATAAGTGTTTTATTGTTATTGTTTACTTTTAATTAAGATAAGTAGCACTGTTTTTAGACTAGTTGGTAAGCCATCGCTATTTAAGTGGTTCGTTGCTCTTGTAAGATTTATATGAACAGTTGATATTAAGTCACATTAAGCATTAAATCTATTGTGCACACGTATTTATAATTTTGTCATACAATATACCATTTTTACAGAGTTTGAAGTTTCATTAAGATTAAGAAATAATGATTATTAAATTAAAAATATTATACATAATTATGTTCCGAAAACAGACACTCTATTGGCTTTGAACAAACAGCACGAAAAATAAACTATTCGACCTTTTATTGCAATAAGTCAGTATTTTTTAAGTTCTAAGTATTTTTATTAATAACTTCTTTGTATTTGATATCTACTACAACACTACTATTTATAAAATCAGAATATATTATGATTTCACAATTTGAATCTCATAGTTGATTAAGATTTATGGAAAAAAGTAAGTATAAAGAATATTTTGTAAGCAAAAAGATACCATCAGCGGGATTCGAAACTGGAATCTCCGTCTTCGCAGGCAGTACACATAGAGTACGCTGCCCAAAGAGAGTGGTGCTGAAATATTTATAATCGTGGGTTTTATACACGATAGCCTCCCGAGAGATGTGACATCGGGAAAATCATTTAAGGTGGAAGTACCAGTGTGCAACATGTCAACAGAGAATATTTATTTGAATCACGTTATTTTGCTCATAAATAATCTACATAAATTGTCATGTGGTTTGGGAGAGGAGTTTGTAAGTTTTGTTAAATAGTATTTATTTTATAGGATGACAATATCGAAATTTCTCAAAATTACAAAGTTTTCTTAGTTTACTTCATTGTAAGAGTAAGTGTCATATGCTTTTGCTGGCAGTCCCAATAGATGGCACTTCAGTACAAGTTTGAATGTCACATATTGGGACTTTGAAGTATTAACACTTAGTTCTAATAAATGTCAAAATTATGCAAATAATTTTGATGTAAGCGAATTGTTTCAAAGTTTAGTAGAAGCATTAAAGGCACATACATTTATCATCGTTTAAATGCCCTAATAGTTGATTTTATCTCATCGTTGGCAACTCAAGCTATGATGACGAGTATTGGTACAGCGTCGGGTACTAGTACTTTCACCTTACCGGAGAGACACACAATTTAATCACCATTGCAAGTAATAAATAAAATTTTAAATACAAAAAGCTAAATAAGGTATCAACGGTTCCTTAACTCCCTGTGGTATGTAGTATGTACTTGGTATGTACATACTTATAATGCCACTTTTTTATAACTCCCGCTACGCTTGCGAACAATAGCGCGGTTATTGACAGAGTGTGATGAGAAATAAATTACTTGCACTCTTTATAGTTCCCAAAAATAAATTTCATAACATTATAATATCATGATAAAGAATAAATCGGTCGTTATCTGCAATTTAGTCATACACACGTTTCGGTAGATAAGGCAAACACATAAAGAGTGTTGTTTAAAATTTTGCTCATCTTAGGTAAAATGTATTTATTTAGAAAAACTAAATTTTTTAATTAATTTTCTTATTAGTTGAATTTTTTTAAGTGGCATGAATTTAAATGATTATATGGCATAGGTACACCAAAGAAAAATTACCGAAGTTTACCAATGCCAGAAGTGGGATTTGAACTAACTATGTCTTTAGCTCAGCTTAGCGGTCACTGATCGAATTTCTCGGGCATATGCAATCTGTTGGCAAGCAATACGTGCTAGCCGCCTCCTGTCCGAATCCCTTTCTTCTGATCGTGAGAGATATGGTGCTGATATCTAAATTATTTTTAACAACTCTATAATTCTCTATTGGGTCATTGTCAGATTTAGGTTACCCATCGTCTTTTCGGTGTACATGCCTAAAGTTAAGGAATTCCTGTTCTAATATTGGGATAAATTGACGATACGACCAGGTTCGCCGGTCTACAGCCATATGCAATATAATCGTAACAAAGATTTATACAAGCTGTTAACTTTTGACCACCGAGTGGCCAGCTTTTGTTTTTCCGACTGACAATGGCCCAAATCGGCCTACCACCGAGGTCCTAGCACCAGCAAAAGCATCCTCCAAGATCTAATTAGAAAAACATCCTGTATATACTGTATTGAAACAGTAAAGAAATAATTATGCAACAATAACGTATAAATAGGAACTAAGCAAAAGTATTATAATAAGATAATAACCCGATAAGATTAAAAATATAAATTTGACAACGAATATTTAAGGCAGAATAATACTTAAACATACGAGTTAAGGTCATTATTATCTTCAAGAAATAGTTACACCGACTTTTGAGACGTTCTTTTCATAAAGATACGTCAGATAAAATTGCAAGTATCCTTAGGCAGATTCCACAAAGGTAATTTTAGGATGCGAATTATCTTTGTCACAATCTACAGTTAGCCAACTTTAATACACTGGCTAAAACCTTACCATTTTTTAGGGTACATTAGGTATCGTTTTAAAATAGCTGGAATCGCTTTCAAACTATGACAACATCAGCCTCAAAACTTTAAAATTGCCCTTCTCGTTGTTATATTTTCTGTAAAAATATGAGTGATAATCATTAAAGTTTAAATCAATAAGGTACTTGCATTGTGATACAGCGAGAAAATGCCCCCCAGCAGCTTCGGTAGGTTAGTTAGATACTTGAACTACAAATTATACTTTAATTTGTGTAACATGTAATAAAATTAAGCAACCCAGTCTAGGCACAAGCGGCAGGAATACCAAATTCTAAATAAAGTTAAATAGCATACTAGATATTTCATAACAAAATGTAACCTTTGCTGAAAAATTTGATTCTAAATCATTACAATTTGGACAGATCCAATTTCACGATGCCGTTTAATTGCACACGGCATGTCCGTGGTTTTGAAATTAATGTTGTGAACTCTCCTTTATAACTGACAAATATAAATAGATATGCAAAGCGTTCGATTATTTAGTGTATCAAGCGCTCACGTTCTTTGACCTATTCTAAGTTAAATAGGTCACCATTTTATAATGGGTTCTCGAGAACAAAACTCTACAAAAATCAACATTCTGAATACCGAAGACAATGGTCTACTATTACCGCTGCAAGCATCCATCGATGACATCATAAAGGAAGAGGGTTACTTAGCGCATACAATACTCTGTAGATCGATCTCGACTAATGGTGGCAATTTCATGGCAAATTTATTCGAAGTTGACATAAAAGGAATCACAAAAAACGGCGAAAAAGAAACAAATATCTTTATCAAAAGCAAGATAGAAGACTCTCAACTAGCCGTACTTGATACCGATGAATGTTACAAAACGGAAATTTTCTTTTATAAAGATCTATCTAAAATATACGAAGATTTACAAAATGAAGCTAATATTCCTCCGGACGAAAGACTAGCTATGGTAAAGACTTATGATGCGTCAAACCCTAATGCTATATTTATGGAAAACCTTTGCAGAAAAGGTTTCACGACTCTCCACCGAATGGAAGTAACTCCACTAAAATTTGTAGAACTTTCTATCCAGCAGCTTGCAAGGTTCCACGGGTTATCTTGGGTTCTAGAGAAAAAACAGCCTGAATACTTCAAGAACATTAAGACTATGAGGACACATTTCAAATTCGGAAATGATTACCAAGAATTTATCAACAATTTCAGCAAATATGCAATGGAATGTGCAGATAAGGAAACTAAACTGAAACTAGAAAAGTTCAAGCCTCGTATGTTGGATACTCTGAGGCAACGTTACAATGAAAACGACGATGTCAGATGCTGCTTATGTCATGGAGACTACAGAGTTAACAACATTCTTATGAAAAAAGTAAGTGGTTTTATTAAACAGGTAATTCATTGCCCAATATGAGATTCATACTTTACACAACAGTAAACAAATACGTTGTAAGTTACAACTATCAGTGTTCGACGCCGAACTAGCATTCGTCATGGGCACTTTATACAGGGTGGCTAGTAAGTAGCCCGACAAACTTGAAAGGTGTATTCATGGTGAACACATTTTGAGGCTATTAATGTCATATAAACTTTTCTGGATTCGGCTTAGTTTAAGAGATAATGACATTTTATTTAAAAAACTATTTTCATCACAAGTCACTGAAAAATGCCTGCACGATTAAAATTCTTACACTAGTAGTTTTCATCTCGACATACACACTGATTAAAGTTAGAGAAAATGAGAAAAAAATTTCAGAAAAATGTTCAACTAAAAAAAAATTCAAAAACCCTGAAAAAAAAAACTTTAGGCTACAATTTATTACTCACAAAACATCACAAAAACTAATGAAAAAAATTTTTTTTGTTCGACAATGACATAATATGTCACAATTTTTTTTTAATTCTTTTGTCATCAAAAATGCATTGGTAAAGTCGGCTGGTACACTCATTCCCACCCTGTATAACAGTAAAGAGTGTTTTAATTTGAAAATCGAAAGCATTTTAGTCGTCCAAAAACCTATCGCATAAAGTGCTGATACCGAATACTATTGCACCTTATGGTCCGCAAATAAGTGCAGCAAGCGAAATAAGTATTTTTAATTCTATCCCTACGTCATCATTCATTAATTTCATTATATTGCTTTGAGTAATAATGCAGTATTCTTTATTGATAATTACATAAACTGATCAATTTTATACATTATAAATAAGCACACTTAAAATAACAAAATCATTCTATTATTAACTAGTCACTTAAACAACACCATACAACATTTATATAAATACATAGGTCCTAAATAATACTAAACTAAACATATACCTAATAAATGACATCAACAAAATTCGCTCCGCGGGTCCCCACATACGATGGTGCCCATCACGCTCGCCGCGTTACCGCGTTGAACTGCAATGGACAGCCTCTGCAAAAGGAAAGCCCCGGAGCGAGGATCGAGCCCACTGTCTCGCAAACGCCTCCCCAGTTGCCCGAGAAAAACCTTCGCCTCAGACCCCCAACACCCAGTGGATTCCACCGCCAGCGGCACAAATAAATAATTAGGGATAGTCGCGTACTTCTCTCGCTTACGAGCTGCCGCCAACTCCGCCGCAGCGCCACCCATTGCCACAGTACGGCTAATATAAGAAGCCGCAAAAGTGCTAACGCAGGTGGCGTCCCAAAGCAAGCATTTACCCTTTTCCCAGGGAACCAATGTAAGGCCATCTGGCCGCTTACCATCCGACCGACTTAAGCCGGGAGGTTCGAGCACACAAGGGACCCCAGCGGAGACCAGTGCCCTCCTAATGATATCATTGAGGGCATGGTGGCGTGGAAACCTCCCGGCACACCGGCAACAACTCAATGCGTGGTGACCGTTACTTTCGACCCTAGCGCCACAGAGCAAACATGAGGTTCACATACACTACAGCCGAGCCGAAGAGCAACAGCCACACGCATCGAGTTGCTGTCCAGGAGGGTACCCAAATGGGGGGAGGGGAGGGCATGAAGCCACGCTCCGGACTCAGGCTGCGACACCGCATTTATTCTCGCTCTATCGACACCAACCGCACCCTCCAATAAGCCGTCAAAAACCCGCTTCACACCCGTGTTATCCCACGCCCTCTGACGGTATTTCTCCTCCGGCAAGAGCGTACCCGGGTTGAGAGCCAACCAAACCGTCACCGCATCCGCCGCATAAGGAATGGAAACCTCGCCACCTTGTGAGGGTAAAATTTGAGTGACGAGGTCCACGACCCCAGCCGCAGACGCAAGGAAAGCCGGCAGGCTCACATCCTGAGCGCGCCGAATACCTAGACCACCAGCCCGTATGGGAAGAGAAGCCTGAGCCCACTGCTCCGAATTTAGGGAGACATTGAGCAACAATTCCAGAGACTCCTTCAACACGCAGTCAAATGAGTCAATACTCCCTGGGTGAAGCCAAGCCGGTACGGTGCGCAGAAAGTACGTAAGCCTTGGAACGGCGAAACACAGTCTTAAAAGTACAAGAGCAACATGTGCAGACAAACTTTTTAACTTCTCTCTCGCAGACAAGAGTAATTGCCTCCTCACTTCAAAAGCATCTGGAATAGCCTCCGGGAAAACAGGAGATCCCAACAGATTGAAATTCTGAACTGACAGTTGTTTAAGGCCCGGAAGTATATCATCAAAAAGAGACAACGAAGAGCGGGAATCGGCGCCGCAGGGAAAAATCTCACACTTGCTCGGGTTAAACTCCAAACCCATCTGCTGGAAGCGAGGAAGAAGAGCAAGAAGATCCTGGTTCACAACCTCCGGTCTTCCCCCAATAGTACCATCGTCCAGGTACCAGATATTCAAAGGGGATTTGAGCTCTGCTATTGCCTTCTGAATACCCAGACTGAAAACCAGAGGACCGAGCGGATCGCCTTGCTGTGCGCCGACCTGGGAATGGATGAGAGAGCCATTGTAAAAAAGAAAGGAAGGGGCTGAATATACCTGGAATAGGTAGGGATAGAGAGAAGGAACCCTCTCCCTGACCTCGGTCAGCAGCACATCGCGCTCGATGGAGTTGAATGCATTCTTGATGTCAAGTTTTACCAGCACACACTCCACATTACTCGGGTCTTCACAAAAGGCTCTTGTCGCGTGTATAGCAGCCTCGCAACCTAACCTTGTCCCAAAACCTAACTGATAAGGTCGGAGATAAGAAGACATCTCCTCCCTCACAGCCTGGCACCCAAGCTTGGCAGTCAAGCGCCGAAAAGTGCTCCCAATAGCGATGGGCCTTATACCTCCGTCTTTTTTCGATAACGCACACAATGACGCACCATAAAGATAGGGGCAGATCTCGAGATTTAACTGGCCACTGAGTAAGAAATTGCACAGTTTACACAAACTTTCCAACAACCGCAAACCATTATCCCCTGCCGCGCTGGAAGTGAGCTCTCTCAAATGCGCAGGCCGGATCCCATCCAAGCCGGCAGCTGAACCGCTGCTGAAAGAGTTGAGCGCCTGAGTTACATCTTCCAGTTTCACGGACAAAGCAGGCAACGAGTTATCCGGTTCTTGGGGCAACAAGAGCGAACGAGAAGGAGCCGGGTGCTTCGACTTTAATGCGGCTAGCGTTTCCGATCCCGAAGGTGCCACACCATCCTCCGACAGCAGCAACCGCACCGCACCTCTGAGGTCGCCCTCAAAAACCTTAGACTCAATGGCCTTCGTAAGTGAGTACAACTTCGCCCCCCTCTGCCCCTCCACAAAGTCATCCGAAGAACCCACGGTAGCAGTTGCAAGAATGTTCCGTTTCACCTTAGAGGTTAGGTTACCCGAGCCCGCCGATTCTGGTGTCTTAAGTGCGGAATAAGAGAATGACAGTAAAGCAAACCACTCAGGTACCCCATTACGGTCCAAACACTTTTCTATGACATCGCTCAAAGAACCAGCGGCCAGACTCCTTGCCCCTTTCGGAATGTGGCGCAACACTCGCACCGTCTGCTTCAAGGCGGACAGGTCGCGCAACCCCAACGCACTTGGGCCCGTTGCATTCACCGCTGGCTGAGAAACCGACTGACTGGGCTGAGAGGATACCGAACGGGGCGAACGAGGCACATCCTTATGTTTATGCCCTATATGAACTTTGAGTCCATGAGCGGTGAAAGTTCTGACGGAGTTAGGGCAATGGGGACACAAAGACAATACAATAGAATCACTCATATTCAAATTACATTACATGTCCTAATCAACGCTTAACTACAAACCAGTAAAAAAGTAAAATACAATTAAAAATAAGTATAACAGACATACATGTCAAATTAAAAAGTGAATAACCGGTAAGACATCAGTACCAACAGCAAAAACGACTATTATAAAAAAAAAAATAGTGATCTAAAATATTCCATAAATTATACGACTATTATCATAATAACATTAACAAAGTCAAAATATAAAATACAAGAAATGACAAAAAAAAAAACGAAAGTGAATTCATAATTATAAAATCACATGACTTAAGAATAGAAAAACTAGTATGTAAATAAAAACATATCCATAAAAAACACGAGCAATTGAGTAGGTATGTCATTCAACTAAAAACCGAGTAAATAAAAATAAAATAATAGGTACATTAAACACATATTACAAAAATGTCAAATTAATAATTTAAAAATAATTCATTATACATACAGAGAAAAAAATAAATAAAAACAAACACATTACACAAACAACAAAAAAAAAAAAAAAAAATAAAAAAGATGCGAACACTGCGCCGGGGATCGAACTCGGGATGATAGAATTCTATGAAGCCAAAAATCAGCGCGTGAACCCCTAGACCATGAGATTCATGCTGCAGTTGACGAAATTTACGCTCACATTCGAAGAAGTCTTTTATGTGCAGTTGCAAATCCACCCTCCAGTGGAACAATAAATTCACACCAACCGCCACTGCACAGCACTCCGCACCAATTTATTATTGAATAATAGAAAGAAAATCCACATCCGATTGCACATATGTTCAAAAAAAAAGCAGACTTCCTTCAACAGATGCACTTGATCCGCTCCAGTTGTTTATATTGCTTCAATACCAATCACCAAAATGTCTTAGTACAGAATCCAAAAAAATCTCGTTTTTCGTCTTCCTCGCAACACTTGCGTCGAGATAACAACAGCACCTCTTATTTGCAGACTGCTCCATAGATTTAGGTAGGTTTAGGTAGAAAACTTCAGTTAAAATATTTTTAAATAACAGTGTTTCTCGGAGCCGAACTGTTCGTGGCGACGGTAGCGCCATCTTTCTATTGCTTTTTTATTGCTTTTAGTTTTTGCGTTCCGGATGAATGTGAGGAATACGTACTTTTGCAGGATGGCGTTGAAATAACTGAAGTGGTACCAGTTGATTATCAAATGCTGTACTACGGATGCCCTGTCATGGACTTCCACTTCTTCATAGTTCTTTGTACCGATTCAGAATTCAGAAGAAAGCATCTCGACAAACTCAAAGATTTATATCATGACACTCTAGCAAAGTTTTTAAAACATTTTAACATGGATGTTGAGAAAGTATATCCAAGAGCTGAATTTGAAGCAGAGTACGAGAAAAGATTAGACTTCGGTCTTATAACGATTATATTAATGGCACCATTCCTGTTTACAAATGATGATGATGTGCCTGACATTAATAAACAGAGTATGGCTTCAATAACCGCAACTCCCGATCCGATAATGTACGAAAGGGTTAAAGGGCTTTTGGATGACTTTCAGAAGTGGGGTGTATTGTGAATAATAAAGTAGATATTCCCTAGACTTTGAAGAAGAAATAACAGCATCCTAATTGTTCTCAGGCAGGTTAAATCGAGAATACAACTTTAGTATTACACACACCAAGAAAACATTTAAGTGGTCAATGTTATACAGTTTATTTAATTTAATTTAATTTAATCATTATTTAACTATGAGATTTGTTTTGTAAAATAAAATCAGTAACTTTATTTTTTTTTATCAATTCATATGAAATGTATCACTTAATTATTATTTAGATGGATGCTGATTTTGGTAATATCTCCATCGTTCTATTTCATGTTTTATAATAAATAAACTTAGTTCAATTTGCTACAAAAGTGCCTGAGTAACCAGTTTATAAATAAAGGCTCGCATATATTGAAATCATTTAATGTGCATTTTATAAAGAAAGAACTTACGCATCTTTACAGTACTATTAGTAGCAGTACCTGGTTTTGTAATTTTAACAATTCAGGAATAACTCGAAACTAAACCAATGTCACAATCAGTGTACCTAAATTTTATTGACAATCTTTAAAATAGACGACATAAGTTCCAATACATAAATGGCTAATGTGAAATATTAAACATAAAACTACTTTTGAAACTATCTTAAGCTTCAGTTTTTAGAATAATACAATTTTGGAATGTGTTTTGATGGAAATTCCCAAATTCATTGATCTGTTCTTGAAGCTCATGGTATTTAAAGTGAATTAAAATGCAACAATATAACAGATAGTAAAAGTAAATAAGAACATTGCTATAATAGAAATGATAAGAAAAGTAAATTTACAATATTTTAGTAAACTGAATTGGAGTAAAGTATTTCTTATAATTTGACAGCTAAGTTCGTTAGTTGTAGTTACAATAGATAATACTTTGTTGCTAATAATACCATTTAAATTATTTGTACTTTGAGTGCCAATGTGACATGAACAAGAAAACAAGTAAGAGTATAAAGGTGGATACACAGCATTATTTTTAATTAAAGAGAAACAATACAAAAATTTTAAGTTGACAATAGTATTTTAAATGATTACCTAGTATGACCCAAGAGAAAGAGGTCAAGCTGGGTAGGGCTGCATTTCGTAAACTGCCGTACGTTTTTAAATCTAAAATTCCTCAGTGCCTTAAAACGAAGGCAAGACGTCTTTCCTATTCTCACTTACGAATCATAAACTTGAGCATAATACACGGGGGTACTTCATAAAATGAACGTGACCATAGAGTGAGCCATGTTACATACCTCCCTTGTTGATAGTGTCCTGAACAACGAAATCTGGCACCATACTAAGTATCCGATGACGGAAAATAATTGCATAGCTGAATCGGAACTGGGCAGGACACTTGGCGGGGAGAAAAAGCGATGGGCTGTGAATGAAGCAGGTACCTGAATGATGGTCAGATGCTCAAGAACATTCACCGGGAGACCACCGACAAGGTGGTCCGACGATATCTACCGAACGGCAATAAAAAGTGTATGCGACTAACACAGGACCGAGGAGAGTGGTTTAATAAAGATGCCTAATAGTGAATCGGAGCAGGCTAAATAACCCTGTGACCAGAATCAGCAGTGGATGGGCGGCGCCATCCTTCTAATTTCTGATTGCGGTGCCTGCCAAGCGTGGTGATTATGACTTATTCCGTATTTGAGCAGGCCTTTGTCCAACTTCTTCCGGCTGAAATGATGTTGACATAAAACTGTAACTGTAAATACCATGCAAAGATGCTAAGAGTTTCCTATATTTTACGTTGCCATCTTCACGTTGTAACTCATTTAGGTTTACTGGTTAATTTTGTAAGTCATTTTAATAATATAACACATACCGTTTGCGATATTTCTTCGTTATATCGAAAACGCTTCGAATAAATTTGTAAACTAGCCTTTACACTCTATTACCTGATATAAGAACGAATTCGACGCTTGTAATTATATAGTCTATCAAGTGCTTGCCTTCATAACTCCATATTTAACAAAAACTTCCACAACAATGGGATCTCAAGAAGAATGTTCTTCCCAATTCAAAATTCTGTCTACAGGAGACTATATTCTACCGCCGCCTCTGCAAGTATCCATTGACAAAATCATCGAGAAAGAAGGCTATTTAACGCATAAGGTGTTGAATAGATCGATCTCAACTAGTGGTGGTAATTACATGGCAAATTTATTCGAAGTTGACATAAAAGGAAAAACTGCATCGGGTGAGAAAGAAACAAACATCTTCATCAAAAACAAAATAGAAGACTCAAAACTTGCGTTACTAGATCCCGACGAATGCTATAACACGGAGATTTTCTTTTACAAACATTTATCAAAAATATATGATGATATACAAAACAAAGCTAATGTTCCTCCAGAAGAAAGACTTAATGTGGTAAAAACTTACGATGCTTCAAACCCTAGTGCTATAATAATGGAAAATCTTGATAAAAGGGGTTTCACTACACTACATCGCATGGAGGTCCCTCCTTTGGAATTCATGGAGCTTTCCATACAGCAGCTTGCTAGGTTCCATGGTTTGTCCTGGGTTCTAGAAAAACAACAGCCAGATTATTTTGCAAGAAAAATTGCCAATATGAAAATCAACTTTAGATTTGAAAGTGACTACCAAGATTTTATTGATAATTTCAGCAAACATGCTGAAAATTTGGCGAATGAGGAGACGAAAGTTAAATTAGAGAAGTTAAGGCCTCGCATGTTGCAAATTCTGAGACAACGTTTTATGAAAAATGTCGGGAGCAGATGCTGCTTATGCCATGGCGACTTCAGGGTTAACAATATTCTTATGAAAAAAGTAAGTGCTGAAAAAAACATAACTTATTTCATTACACAGTTATGTTCTACACAACTTTGCCGTACTATCCTCGTAAGGGCCATGGTCCAACGTGTAGTGTATTTCTATCTTATTAGAACATAATTGCATTTCTTTTGACACGTAACATTTTCGGACAAACTGAAATCAATATTATGTCTTGCAAAGTAGGTAAAAATTTAATATGACTAATTTTGGATACCTATTTCTCTTTGTATGGCTGGGCCTAAGAAAGATATAATCGTCAGATAATGAAATATTTGCTATCAACTTTGTTATTCAACAACGTTTTGTGGTTTTGATGGTAATTATTTAGTTACTATTGGTCATTTATTAAATTTCAGGAATTGTTTCTTTCTTATGATTCGTTTTTTGTCCAAATTCAAGGTAAGTAGGTAGGTATATTAATGTGAATATTTTTTTCTAGGACGGTGATGACATTACAAAAGTGATACCAGTAGATTACCAATTAATATATTACGGATGCCCTGTTATGGATTTTCACTATTTTGTCATTCTTTGCACCGATTCAGAATTCAGAAGAAAACATCTGGACAACCTGAAAAAATTGTACTACGACAGTTTGGCCAAGTTCTTAAAATATTTTGACATGGATGTTCAGTCGGTGTATCCAAAGCATGAATTCGAAGCGGAGTACCAGAAAAGACTAGACTATAGCATGATACAAGGTCTGCTGATGACACCAGTAATGTTTACTAATGATGATGACATCCCTGACATTAATAATGAAAGTATGGCATCGATAACAGTAACGACAGATCCGAAAATGGACGACAGGATTAAAGGTCTTTTGGATGATTTCCAGAAATGGGGAGTGTTGTGAGAAAATAAAATAAGAAGACAAGATCTATCAACTTAGATCAAATATTTTTGATTATTATTGTTATGAGTTATATTATGATTGTATGGCAATAAAATGATACGAGTACTGACGTGGGTGGAATTAAAAGATGATGATAAGACAACTATTAGTCAGGTTTGGTGTTTATTTAGATGAGGAATAAAATAAAATTGTATGTCACGAGGTGGCAAAAAAGTATCGCCTGATGATAAGCAGTTACTGTAGCATATGGACTGGAACTTAAGGGTATTTACACACTCGCTGGTGGCCCTTAATGACTCCATCCTGTCAACTATTAAAAAACCCTTATTGTTCTTATTAACCAATTTAACCCGATATTTTTAATCATGGTATAAGGTATAAGTGCCTATACACGGTGTTACGTCAGCATTCCGAAAGATTTTAATGCTGGATTCCTGACCATATTTAGAGTCTTTGATGTTATATAAAATTTCCTGGATTCGGCTTGGTTTCAGAGATAATCAACCTTTTTTCGAAATATTGACATTAGGTCTCATAATATTTTTTGTTTATGTTGATGTCTAGAATGTATAGTTAAAATCATTCGCAATGCTCGCGTAACACCGTGTATAAATGCCGCCATTATGTGGACGTTACAAAACAGTTACTATGGTATAAGTTATTTTTTACTGTAATTTTTAATGAACAAATGAAACTGATAATGGAAGCTTAAAATAAATAAATGCTGTTGAAGAAAAATGTTCGTTATTGGTAATTTTGATAAGGTGTCAGAATGTTGACCATAAAATTTCGTAAAAACAGTATAAGTATATTAAGCCGCTACGCAAGGCATTTTAAAGTTCAGGAAAAAAATGTCTCAAAACGTTCCTATTTGGAACAGTGCAAATCTTGAAGAGATGAAAAAATATTAAAATTCTATCGAACTGGGTTACTCACGTGATTTAAGTCGATGATTGCTTACATGTTTCGACCCATTAAGAGGGTCCTTGTCCGGAGCACCCTCGGTCAAAGCCTGACGTGTACTGCGAGCCTGCGCTATGAACATGTCGACTAATCATCGACTTAGATTACGTGAGTAACACACACAAGCCTTAATTGAGCTAACCGTTCGTGGGACTAGGTCGATTTGTGTAAGATATCTCAATTTTTTTTTTAAATTTGGTTCCATAATATTTCAGTATATTTAAGCCTCACCTTAGTTATAATTCTAAAAAAGATGGAAAATTACTTAATATGTACAGGTTTTACTAACCCTAGGCATTACTGATTGCTGATACGAATATTTACTTAACAGTTTTTTTTTTGTGATTCGTCCAAAAATTACGAACCTAAGAAGATGGTATGATCTATGCACTTGTATTAAACTTATACCTTTTTTTCTCATAACTCGGGGACAAAGCTACACCCTTTTTCACTAGGGCCGTAGAATTACAAGTTACGTAATGGTTGGTTTTCCTCGTAAATGCTGTAATTCAATGGTCATGCAGCCATTATCATCCATTCTTTATGGAAAGTACAATTAGGGCTCCAGTGAATAAAACAGTAGGAATGTTTAGTGGATACTTAGTCTAAGGCCTGAGTAGACGATCGAGCAGGGCGTCCGGCGGGGTGTGCGGCGAGGCATCCATGTAACGGTGCATTCAGACCAAACGAGTATACGCTGTTCTATCGCCCGCTCTACGAAATCAACGAATCACGTTTTGTGTAACGATCGAATTTCGTAAAGTAGGGGGTTAGAATAGCGAATACTCGTTTGGTCAGAATGCACCCTTACGGCCTGGCCACGACATTGGTCTAAGGCGACCAGCGGCGAGCGAATCCATGAGTTGGAGTGGGATGCCGATATGGGTACGAGAGGGAGCACCATACGTTTTCCGCTAAGCCGGTCGCCTTAGACCGATGTTGTGGCCACGGCAATAAACAAAATAAATGCAAACGTGTGCGCGTGACCTGAGTACATGCTATCGAAATCCCTTGGACGCTCGTCGCGCCGCTGCACGCCCCGCTCGAGCGTCTACTCAGCTATGCTATTCTCTTATTCTTATTCTCTAGTTGGTAGTGACCCTGCCTACGAAGCTGGAGGTTCCGGGTTCGAATCCCGACGAGGGCCTTATTTGTGTATTTATTTATCACAAATATTTGTTCCTTGGTCATGGCTGTCTATGTATCTAAGTATCTATATGTATCTATCTATTATATATATCGTCGCCTGGCACCCACATCACAAGCCTTAATTGAGCTTACCGTTGGACTAGGTCGATTTGTGTGAGATGTCCCAAGATTTATTTATTATTTATTTATTCGACGCTGCGTTCGTCAACGAGCTCGACGTCGAGACAGCTTTGTCTAAAATCCTAGCTGTTTTATTTGACATTAGGAATCGAGGCTGTGAGCGATATTGTGGGCGAGTTCGTCGCTGTTTTTCGTTAAAGAATACGAAGTTCATACATTAAACGTCAAACTCTCGACGCAGTGTAGTTCCAGCTCACGCCGTATTCGTCGCCGAGCACTAGTGTCGTTTAAAGTACATTAGTGAATACTATTTTTAGGCTCGACGCTGCCGCAGCGCTGACACAGCGCTGACAGCAAGGCGGTTTCCTTAGTGAATAACACTGCAGCAGGCCTTAGGCTTAAGGTCGGTTTACATCAAACGATTACGTTTTGTGTAACGAACGAATTTCGTGGAGTGGGGATAGGATGAGCATTCGCTCGTTTGGTGCGCACCTTTAGACTTATCCGAACTGGGAGCCAAGACACCAATCGGTCGCTCAGTTGTGAACGAAACACAACTATCTTTATCGCTCTAATAACAAAAAAATACAGAAAGTAATAACTACGATACGTTTCTGACCATTAGCAATTGGCATCTTGGCTACATAATTATTATATTCTTTTTTTGAAAGAAACTAAGATGAGATTTCTGTAGAGTTACGCTGGGCAATCGGGTTGGCTGTCGTAGTTAAGTAGTGTGACCGAAACCATATGATGATACTGCTGCCACCTATCATTAATCATCAAATGAATGGTCAGCGACATTACACTCCCTTAGTCGACTCTTACACTTACACCCAAGGGAAGAGTTGGGGTAGTGACAAATGTAGGTATTCTTTCTGCATTTACCAAGCGGCTAAATTTCAATTACAAATATAGTTCTAATTTCCAGAAGTGACTGTTATCACTTATCAGCAATGCTCGGCGGAGGTGAGCTGTTATCATACTAAATGACATGTATCACGTGACATTTAGTATGAAAATTTTACCCCCGCCGAGATTGGTTATCTGGGTGCTTAGATAAGTTGCCAATCGCTAACGCTTAATCGTCAATCGAAAAAGAAAGGCAGCTAACTTGCTTTATCGCACTAATATGAAAGAGTGAAGAGAGGGAAAACTACGTAACGATACGCTACTAAGCGTTAGCGATTGGCAACTTGGCTAAGCATCCAGATATGACTTCATAGCGGTCAAAAAGGACAGCGATAATTGAAAAGTCACTTTTTGTTACATAATACATTGAACTGAAAGCTGTCAGGATTGACATAACAGTGCGCCCTTGTATAACAAATAACTAATGCAGGCTTCTTATTGAAAAGTCGTCCACCGTTTAAAGGTCACCCGTTTAAACAAATATTCAGCCTACAAATAGGCCTTTTCCGTGCCTCGACAGTAATATACTCTTGCACCGCTTGCACCTAAATGTAATACGTCACGTGAAAGGTTTAGTAAAAATCTTTTCCTAAACCTTTCTCGTTTCGCTTGCCATAAGGATGCTTACACATTTAATTCGTATAAAGCGTCAAAGCGGGACGTTTTACACTAAAAGCTCACAAATGTGGAAGTTGTGTACTGAAAAAAATTGACACGTTCATTTATTATATTAATTTATTCAACAAACTTACACAGCTAATACTAATTCACTGAAAAAAATAGACTACAATTATGTAAAGCGTAAAAGTAATGACAAAGTAAAACATGATAAACAGAAAAAGCAATCTAATAAGTAATAACTAACTGAAGACGAATGGTCATCCATCACTCACATAAATTCTTGCATTCATCACAAACTAGCTTCCAACTACTAGCAAAAATGTCACTCGGGTGCTGCTTTGAGAAATGTGTTATGTAGTGCAAGACGCTAAATAATAATGATGAGTAATGGTGGACTAAAATGCTGGAAACGCATTTTGCTGACAATAGTGCCTATTTAGATGATACAAACAAAAGTGAAGTTTAATAAAAGCTAATGATAAAAAAGAAGAATAAATTACTGTCAACATCTACAGTTTTTTCATTAATATTACGATTCGATTACTCTAGTTTAAATTAAAGGCTGCAGTAATAATACACACAAAAACAGTTAGATATAAATAGTTCATAATCCTTTTCTATTGTGATTTCACTGAATATATATTGCTATCAGAACTTATCGCACAACAAATTCTGACAAAAATATATTTTCAGACGTTTCAGTGAAAATACGATATAGAAAGGGTTTCTAATTTCTCTTATCAATAAATCATATTACTCCCCACTGAATAAAGTCATCTACCAATTCTCGAGCTCTCTGCTTCATTCGATCATCACATTTAATATCTATTTCACCTAGTTGCTCCTTACCTAGCTCCGGTGTTTCACCTTCAACGGCAAAAATAAACGGCATAACCTGTATGAAAATATACATACCGAAACCTAATAATTCCCTATAGAATTCTTCAAATTCTTCCCTAGGAAAAACGGATTTTACATCGATATCGAAGTATTTAAGCATTTTGGTTAAGGATTCGAAGTAAAGGTCTTTGAGGTCTTCTAGATGGTGTTTTCTTAATTCCTGGTCTGTGCAAAGGCAGATGAAGTATAAGAAGTCCATGACTGGAGAGCCGTAGTATATGAGCTGGTAGTCTACCGGCACCACGTCGGTGATGACGCCATCCTGGATAAACAATTTAAAAATTATGTTATTCATTTAGTAGAATAGGTAATTACAGAAGATTTTTATCTACTCGAAGTTGTGTATTTTCAAAGCAAAATAATCAGTGCTTATTAGTGATGCCTACTCTATTGGAAGTATTTTTGTGTTTTCTTGTTTAAAATATAGAACATGTTTCAGGGTGTAGTGTCGGATCGAAACAGGCACAGATACTGATTTATTTATGTAACTTTATTAAGATTATTCATTATTTTTTGAACCAAAAAAGTATGAAACATGAATGACATGAATGAATGTCAGTAGAAAAACGTGGCAAATACAAAAAATGTAGTCCGGAAGATTTTTTCATAGAAAATTTGAATGTGTCGCCTTTTCGGCCAGAGTAAAATTAAACTGTAAACCTCTCTACAATCCAGAGCCACCTACTACACCGGTGTTGCCCTTGGCTGTCTCTTGTGACGGCATTTACAGGGACCCATCTAGTCGGTGGAAAGTCATCGCCTGCTTCGATAACAGTATAATGATTGTTATGGCAGGCTCCCAGGCCTCTTTTTCATAGCTCCACCTCTAACCTATCCAATTCTCATCACCATAGCCCATTAGTCTTTTCCATGTAATTTTCAATAGCCTCTTATACGCCTGCTGGGACAGGCTCGCGGATATAAATTTATTCTTGTGCTTGCAAATGGGTTTCAGTATGTTTAAAACATAGAAAATTGATCAAAACGTCTCTACATGTTTGATCCATAAATTATCCATTCACAAGTGCTTTATACGGTGAAGGAAAACATCGTGAGGAAACCTGCGTTAGGACCAGCATTGGGACCACGCAAAATAGGAACGTTTGATGTCAAGTTTCGGAATAAATGGCCAGAAAACAACAACAACAACAACGCAAGCCGATTTAAAAGACGAGGTTTTAGAGGTCGGTGAAACTAAAGAGGTAGGTACCAAAGTTGTCTCAAAACTGTGAAGTTAAAATCATTTAAGTCTTTTTTTTTAATGCTATACTTATTTGAGACCGGTGACCTGACCTTCTGTTCTAGCATAGGATAGGTAATTATCCAACCTTCATAGAAAAAAATAGTGATAAATTGGAATGGCACATCATCTGTAAAATGTGCCCGTTCAAAACATACATTACTGTCAAAATACTTACAATTTCCTTCTTTAAAATATTGTTGGTTCTGTAGTCACTGTGTACAAGTGTCCTCTTGTACGTTTTGTCATGATAATATTTATTAACATCTTGCCACGCTTTCTCCATAAACTTAGTAAACCTTCCGCGTATATCGTCATCCAGACACTCAGCTACTACTTTCGCAGAATTAGTTATCAAGCTCTTCATGTCATCATTAAGGTGATATGGGACGGTTATAGATTTGATTTTTCGGTCAAAATATTTAGGACTTTTCGTTTCTAAAGCAAACGACAATCCGTGTAGTCTCCCCAACTGTTGAATACACAATTCTGCAAATTCTAATGTAACAGGATCCATTCTGTACCCAGTCTTGTACCCTTTTTTCGATAGATTCTCAAGAATTATAGCCTCAGGAATACTTTCTTGAAATGTCTTAGCTATACTGTATCGTTCTTTTGCAGGAACGTTTGCTTCATTCTGCATTTGTTCAAAGACAACTGCTAATTCATTGTAGAAGAATAACTCCATATTGAACATGTCAATAACTGAGAAAACAGTAAGGTGCTCACCCGGTATGATTCCTTTAACGAAAATATTCGTTTCTTTCTCACCATCATCAGTTTTCCCAGTAACATCCACTTGATATAAAGATCCAAAGTAATTACCACCTTCAGTAGATATAGCTTTGGTGGCGATTTCACATGCTGTGTAGCCTTCTTTCTTTATTATTTTATTTATCGCTTCTTCGACTTTTTCAGGCAGTTGATCATTATTTTCACTTGATTTACACTCACATATATTTTTTGCTTCCATTTTGATGTAGATGCCAAGAAATTTCACCAGCAACTGATGGGATGTGAAATTAAGTCTCGTATTTGAAGGTTTGTGAATTTGTAAAGTCATGGGATTCTATGTTGACATTTTTCATATTTGCTATGTTATCTACAGTTAATAACTAGATAAAATTCATTTATTTGTCCGTTTATTGATAATATTCGTATGTATATATTTGTAAAATCCTTCATCAAACAACTGGAGCTACTTGCTAATAATCGTTTTCTGCTGATTTCATGTTATTAACAATCATAAGAAATGAACTTGAATTGTCCGTTCGTCGAGAACTCTGTTTTACACAGCAAAACTACTATTGAACAACTTCTTGCCATCGGGATTTCTGGACCGATAGGACGGAAAAATAGCATATTCCCGTACGAATATCTTACAATACATGTGTGCTCCCGGTAGTCAATTTCTCCTCTCGTCTATCTGTTCTTGTCCCTGTCCCTGTTTTGAGTTTTAGCTACGTAATCACACACTGCCTGTCTTGGCCTTCCTTTCCTTCTTTTCTCATTGAATTAGTTTTTATGCAATTGCCTTGACGCTCTAATTTTTACCACCGTATTGTTTACCTCTTAAGCTATAAAAATATACGATAAATAAACAATTTGTAATATTATTGATTCTTCGTTACCATACTTTTATTCGCCGATAAATATTCGTCGATAAAGGTGAGAAATGACGAAAAATCGCACATAATTATAATGATGTACCTACCTCGCTTTATCCCTTTCTCTGTATTGGCAGTTTTAATCTTTCCTGCGTAGCTCATGTCATGCTACCAAATACAGAGATACTTAGCTCAACTATTTACATTATTTTATAAGATTTCATCTTTATCAATATTAAATAAACGAAACATTTGTTAGTTAAAGATTTAGCGGAACAGGTGTCTGGTCATGATTATGTAGAATTAAAGAATAATCTAGAGTTACCTTGAGACTTATATAACAGCTCATTATCAATAATTAATTTCTTATTCATTATAATATAGGTCAGACAGACACAGTAAACTATACCATCCGTCAGTAGAATCTTAAAAAAAAGTAAACAAGCATGGCTGACTTTTTATCAATAATTATTTATTTAATTTTTATTGCACAAATAAAATGTATGAGTACAAAGGGTGGACTTAATGCCAGAGCGCATTCTCTACTAACCATCACGCCAAACAAAAAAAGCTGTGGTGCGGGATATAGTTGTAAAAATGAAAATATTTACATTGTATGATAATTTGAATTTTAATCTAAGTATTATAAATTTATATATTATTTTGCATCAATATTTGTACGTTTGCTTGCATGCTGACTACAAGGATCCTTATTTTGGTATATCAACGCCAATTGTTACTGTATCTTATTAATTTTTTTTTATGTATTTATTTTCAAAACTACAATTTATGAACTACATAGATTAAATCTAACTAATCTACTTAACCTAACCAATATCTAATATTTGCCCTTGTGGCGTTGTACCAAGGATGCTGGCGGCATTTCCTCGCTATTTTTACGCTAATACTATTGAATATCAATAATTATAACTAAAAATGTATGTGAACTCAAGGATTAAGGTTTTTAAGTTGGTTATAAAACTAAGACTGTGTAATTACGGATTAATGTAAGTTTTTAGGTTTGTTTACATTTCTTTTAGATTCTACCGACGAATGGTTTAGTATGAATGCATCTATGACAGAGATGCTTTGTTTTTGATTGGAAACTGAGGGCCTTTGTTCAATTGACATACGATATAATAAAATAATATATCAGAGTGGCTACGAGCCTCAATTTAATTGTAATAGCGATAGAGTACATATTTATATATTTTAAAATGCATGTGTAGATAATGTTGGTCTTTGTTTTTTAAAATAATAAGTTCTTAAATGCATCATACTTTTATAAGATGATTATTCAAGGTTTATGAAATTATGAATTATATTACCAAAATGTTTAGGTACATTATAAACTTTTGATTTCAAGTGGTTGCGTATAAATAATAAAACTTTTTTAATTTCTATTGGTTTAGTTTCATTCGTAGAAAAAAAATCTTCGATCGGCACTAGTTTCAATCCAACGTTACTGTAATCTGACTTTACGTAGATGGTATCTGGGCCAATCAACTTATCGATCGACATATTTTCTGTCTCCTGCGTTACTTTTTATGAACTTACAAATTTACGTCAATTCAAACTATATATTATGTATATATTTACAATGAAAAACCATTGGAACCTAAATGTATCGACGTGAACTAGTGTGAGACCTAACGCATGTACAATTTATAAGCATTTTTTCTACTCCCGTACTTTTATTTGTCATTTTCAGAGTCGTGAACATATTTGTTAGCCCCTACCTTACAGATGTCAAGATAAGTCTATATTGTCTATTCCCTATAAACGCATTTGGGCATACATGCAGTGCGTTTTTTGCATTTTAAGACACCTCGTGTATTACAATTAATTTTAAATGTAATTTCTGATGGACAGTAAACCATAGAGGAGCTTTCTTTTTTAATTTTGACGTCTCCCGCCCGACCTTGATGATTAATAAAATTGTGTTTGACTAAGAATATTTCTCAAATTTACAATTTTATTTGAAAATAAGTGTGTGGTCATAGAAAAGGTATTGTATGCAACATTGTTTAACTGAGTCAAAAAATGCTCGAGGTGTCTTTAATAACAATTTTCGGCTTCGCCTCTAATTGTTACCCACACCACTCACCTTTTTTGACTTCTCTTAAACAAGGGTTGCATAAAATACTATTAATGTCTACGGATACTGAAATAGAAATAGAGACCTCTTGAATTTTGAAAACTGTTCCAAATTTAAACTCATTTCCTAACTGTTTTCAGGAGGTGATGTTAAAATTTCAGTTTGGTTGATTCCTATTGGTCGTTAATGCTGGTCATTGCTTATGGTTTTTTGACGCAATTTATAGTATTAATGATATATGAAGTAGATAACAATGTTTACCTAACAGTAGACGTAAGGTAGAAAAGCAAATTGTGGTGTAATAGTAGGAAATGTTGCGACATAAAATTTAATACCTAATACATAGATGAAATAAACTGATAATAAATATACCTATGTATAAAAATATGAATATTTTTTTCTATAATTTATATCGACCTCGTAACGCCCTCCATAGTTAATTTCCCATTTTTTATCTGCCTTTTATTCTATATTTAAATTGGTAAGACTTTCGTTTGTTTCAAAATTGGTTCATGAAAGATTCAAATTTGTATGCAAGGGGGTCTACTTTTTTCTGCAGCTGACTGTACATTGGGTCTAACGAGGTTAAATAAAATAAAACATAAAAAGCCTTTTCTCAAACATGCAATGAAATGTTGTAGTTACGTGCCTAAAAATTGACCGGGAAGTACCTCTTTGCCGGCCTAGGCCGGCAAGTACCTCTTTTTTAATTTTCATTTGACATAGGGTTGTTAAAAATAATTATCTGTAAGTAATATTAGTATGAATAAAATTATTGGCAAATTTTTGCAG
>JALPQI010013488.1:0-30985 GCA_025490895.1 Thaumatotibia leucotreta | reverse complement strand
GTTTTCACACGATATAACTAATATTGTTTAGCAATACACAACATCAATTGTTTAGTAGAAAATTAACCGAACTGATTTTGGTAAGATATTGCCTTAGTTCGCTCGTCACTTTTTTTAAGTTACAGGTTGACGAAAGTTCGGTTACCATTAACAAATTATTTTTTTCAGTGTGCAGGCGAGTTCAATACTTTAATTTTCGTTGCACAGTCGTCAAGTTGCGACGAAAAGGTAAGATCGATGATAAACATAAAAGAGACAGTCGATTACGAAAGAAACGTGTTTTATATTTGGACTAACTTATTAAGTGATGTTACGATGAACATATGATTAAACATTTGAATTTAGACATAGTGATTTCCAAATTAACACATTTAAAAATAAAACCAAAAGACTCTCGAGATGTAACAACTTGGAAAAACAAAAACCAAGCGGTAATATTATTAAATCAATCTTACACCCTCCTTGACGGCGATCTCGTGGGAGTGCATGAAGAATCCAATGATTGCACAGATAAAACCTAAAATGCCTCCAACTCCAAGCACCAAAAAAATTCCACTTGTATTTTTCATCTGCACAGAACCGCTGTCTTCTTTTTCTTTCTTTCCACTTGAGTCATCGGTCTGTAAGATAACCGATATATTATTATTATAGAACTTATGTACCTATGGAGTCGAAACACTTAATTATAAATAATAATAATAATAAATAAATATCTTGGGACATCTTACACAAATCAACCTAGTCCCACGGTAAGGCTCTCAATTAAGGCTTGTGTTGTGGGCACCAGGCGACGATATATATATAATTACAGCTACTTTACAAATAATGGTCCAACAAAACCGCTCAAATACGAGTCAGTATTATTAGTAGGTAAACCTCATTATTAGTCAATTATCTTGTCGTTAGTCAATTACCTGCGTGAGAATAAATTAAAGAGAAAATGGCGCGAAAGAGAAGTACTTAGCAAAATCAGAATGAAAAAAAATAGATGTGAACTCGAATGCTACTTAAATAAGGAGGTGTTGCTAATTACCAGTGATCGGTTTTTTGGATTCACCCTCGCGGGATTTCGCGTATAAAAAATTACGGATGTGACTAAAATTAATACTATTATAATACACACACAAGAACATATTTTTTTGAACAGAAATATGAGAAATTGCATGGAAATACGTATACATAATCAAAATTCATTTTTCAAGTTACTATAGGAGACCTGCCGGGGGAATCCAAAAAACCGATCACTGCTAATTACACATACTAAGGATGCCAAAAGACCTGATTTGTGAGCGAAATAAAATAGAAACAGAGTGAAATAAAACATGAAGCGATAGTAAAATACCTGACATTCTTCATTATCTGGACTGTTTGGATCCTTAACCCACCATTTATTTTTCAAGTCTTGAAGCTTTCCTGTTTCCTGCAGGTGCAATATTGCATTGTTTATGTATGATCTATATGGTGACTCTGAAATATTAATGATTTTATTACAATGGTAGAAATATATTATAATCAAATGATGAAACCGCTTATCAAAATATTATTCTAAATTAATAAATATATTTCGTACTTTTAGATATGGATAACTACATTAAAACTTAGGTTTTCAAAAACCCTGTTGAGGCTTAGTTGTACGAGGAGTGATTTTTATTTTTCCGATTGCCTATGAACTACGATACAATGATTAGGACAGTGTTAATTATAAACATGAATCAATTTACTTTTAGGCATTGCAATCCCGTAATCTTTGGAATCTATTTTTCCTCCAACCATCTTTAATCTGCAGTCCTGTTTTATAAAATAATCGATGGAAGTCGATTCCATGAAGAATACAAATTTTCCTTTGCTCCGTATCACGCGTTCCTTTCCTTCCTCATTACTAGCTAAGAAAGCCGTAGGGTTAGCGTTAGACATTACTTGGTAAATCTTTTCAAGTACCGGATCCGTGGAACTCTAAAAAGGAAATTAAAAAAACTAATTAAAGTTAAGTTATTTTTTATTATTCGGCTCAAATAATACATAGGTAGGTACCTACTAATATACAAAATAAAGTAGCAATTGTAATACAGGTTGTTGAAGAAGGAAAACAAGTAATTGTTCTTCTTACCTGGAAGAACTTATGCGTAGATCCATTAAGCAACACGCCGTAGCTGACAGCCGTCTGCTCCGAAAGCTCTTTTACATTCTCGATGTTGTTGCTACGGCGGTTGTTACTGATGAACGTGGACATGTTGGCTGTATATGAGGCTGTCACAATCATCGCGAAGAACCACCATGTGCCTGTTATCCAACGGGATCCAGCGCCTCTGTAGGCAATTTAGATAATTATTAAAATTCAAAGGAACGAGGAAACCTTTTGTTATGTTATCATAATTTGTAGAAGGGACGAATCATCTCATAATATGAAAATATAAATGTGACTTATCGAGCAACGAACTAAGCAGTATAGTAAGAGCTGCGGATGTGATAAGTTAGTCATGCATTTGTATTTTACTTTACATTAGGTACCTAACCTTCACACAAGATCATTATCTTTATCTGCAGAATCAAACGGAATGGAAAATCTTTGAGCCCAGTGTTGACCAAGTTTAATTACAATAGTTATCATAGTTCTCATTCATATTCCTCGATTTTTGATAATGATTTTTTAAACACAGTTTTACAATCTTGCATGATAACATTAACAGTTGTCAAAAAGATTTTTGTGAGAGGAAGGTAGTAATAAAATGATAATTGCCGTCATGTATTATTGTAATAAATAACTGTTTGGATGTTTTATACTTCCTTGATTGATCCCGTGTCAGGATTTTCTCGTGTACTACACTATAGTAAACTTCACCTCGCTAAAAGGTTTGCCTTTGAATCTGTTACATATACCATTGTAAAAGTGAAGTGTTTACCTGGGAAATAGTTTGACGTTGTACATATTATTATTCACTACCTGTAAACTCACCTAGGTAATATATCGCATCCTTGAGTCATTATGGAACCCATAGTAAGCCACATACAATTGTAAAGGCTCCAAATGTTTTCCAGTTGCTTGGGGTTTCGCTCACAGGGATGTGGATTAACCCAGTCTTCTTGACTCATTCTAAAATACACAAAGTGATTTTTAGTAATGAGATTTACAAATTTCTATTACAGCTATTCTAATATTGAAATGACTAAATTATTTTACTTTGGTGTTATAAAATATAGCATGAAGTTTCCTTCATGGTTTTAAAACGCTAAACGACAAGTGCAAAAATTACCTAGCGCAGATGAGTAAGACAAGAGACGTTATAATGTAAACCACCGCGAGATATAGCCAGACGTCAGTGGACAGCGGGTTGACAAAAGAGAACATGTCAGGGTCTGGTGGGGGGTCTACTTTGAACAACATGCTGATACCCAAGCTCATGAACGGAATTGAGAAGTCCACCACGGCATTCCGCTCTGAAGTTATACTCAAGTCGCATACTGCGAAGTGTGCTTTCTGAAATATAATGTTTACGGACAATTCAATGGGTAAGGTGGAAGTACTAGTACCCGGCGCTGTACCAATACTCGTCCTTATAGCTTGGGTTGCCATCGATAAGATAAAATCAACTATTAGGACATTTAAACGACAATTAATGTAATAACGAAAATAATGCTTCATATCCCAACTTTGAAATAATTTGCTTATATCTAAATTATTTGCATAATTTTAAGGCTGACGTTCATTAGAACTGAGTGTTAATAATATTCCTATATGTGACATTGCCATGAAGTGCTATCTATTGGGACTGCCAGCAAAAGCACCTGGCGCTTACTCATACAAGAGTTGACTAAGAAAATTTGCAATATTGAGAAATTTTTAAATTGTCACATTATAAAATAAATACTACCTATTTAACAAAACTAACAAACTCCTCTCCCATAACACATGACAATAATTTATGTAAATTTACATATATATGATCAAAATATCGTGATTCAAATAAATATTCTCTGTTGACATGTTACGCACTAGCACCTTAATCAAAAGAGACAAAATAAAATTAATCAGTTTAATTTCAAATTTTATATTGTATTTGTAGGCCACCAAAAGAGGTATTTGCATACATATATTTTTTATTAATTAGTTTTATTAATTATAAATATTAGATGTCATATACCAAAGAAAAACGACCAAGATCACCTATGTCCCGAGGTGGGGATCGAACCCACGTACTCAGCTTTCGCGGCTGATGCCTGTACCCCTCGGCCACTCGGTCTTAGCAACCACCGGTCAAATTTCTCGGGTATATGCAATCCCTTACAAGGCTAGGCGCCTTTGACCATTCTCTAAGGGCAAGCACTAACTACATGCCTGCATACCTCCTATTTAGAATACTTTACAGTTATCTAGAATAGCTAGAGAGAGATGGTGCTGCCATCTAGTTTTATTAAATTAAGGATAAATTACATATGTAACTTTAAAAAGCGATAAACATAAATTTTAAAATTCAGTTTTATTACCTATTAAAACGTTTACTTACGTGTTCCATTAGTTCACCTATAAGTCCATTCCATCTTCTACTGCCTTCTATTGGACCTCCGACTTTAAGTCCAGGGTCGACAATGTCGTGGTACCAATCCTTATTTTCTCTTTCTCTTATGTATTTAAATATTTCATCCATTAGGTCTACGATGTAACCTCTACCGGGTTTCCCTTTTTCTGGTACCGTGTAATATGGCGCTTCTACCTTAGTTACTACCTAAAATTGAAGACAAACTTTAATAATAATGCAGAAGATATATATTTCATTGGGATCTTTTTTTTTCTTCAGATTTCAGATGTATCTTCAACCCAAACAAAGTGAGACCAGAACACGTGAAAATGACACCTACTTCTGCAAATCCGATATTATTATGGCTTATAGAATCAAATAATATACCCAAGAATAGACTATATTCCTTACGTATCTGCTCTAGATCTTTCGTGAAATGATTACTGATGCGATCTTACCCTAAAGCGAAGAAAGGTTTTAACAGTTTCGATCCTTTTCGCATCTTTCTCTTCAATGATGTCCGTAGTTGAATTCCAGAAGCCAGCATACACGAATTTGCTTTCATTATTCAGTTTAGAATTGTGCAAAAGAAAATTAATGCGTTTCCCGTTTTCGTCAAACTCGATATTTCCAGTGAAACCTTGATTAAAGGATGTCTGAAAATAATGTATAAACGTATAAGTATTTAAACTGTAAGTTAACATAAATAAAATGTTGTTCAACTAACCCCCGTTTTGGGCTAATACACGAAGTACAATCATTTATTTTGTATGTTATAATATGAGTATAGTAAAGTAGTAAGCCTGTGTAATTAAAATATGCGATGAAAAACTTTATTATGTACGATTATTAGGTAGCAATGAACTGAAACAAGTTATATTAATAATATTACACTTGGCGGCAAAGTTTGTTCAACGCTCGTGCCTTGAGACCTTCGGAATACTCAAAATTCCAGTTTTTGAACCACTCGCTACGCTAATCTTTCGCTAGCTCAGGTCTCAATGTTGGCACGACAGTTAAACAACAACTTTGCCCTCTTGTATAATAAATAACTATTACTATTGACCCGAACACTTAAATTCCAAAATATTGCATTTCATTTTCATATCTTCGATACGTTCGATCTGTCTTTGTAGATACTAATATATCGGTGGGGTCTGATGTTTGGTGATTATAGTATTAGTAGTTGGGGATTATGTTGAATTTACTTACATTGCTAGAAAGTAATGCACTTCGTAGTTTTGCACCCATTTCCCATGGCTCAGCCGCTTCATTGTAACAAAAAGGTGGTGGGTTTGGTATACGTTGATTTGGGTCTTCAATGTCGTATAACATGTATTTGATAGATTTTTCCAAGTGTATCAGTGCATCGGCCGCTATATGAGTTTCAATCTAAAATTTTCAAACCATAAATAAATTAGTATAGGTATTATATTTTACGTCGTTTGATCTCCACTCTGGTTTATGACTGGTCAACAGATTTGCTATTCAGCGTGAAAACGCTGCCAGCATAATATGAAGATTTGGGATGGGCAGGGCATGCTACAGCGAGTGCCAGATGCACTGATTTTTCTGTGTATATTTTGACTTGAGTTGACGAATTCCTTTTTGTTTGATTTGGTTAAGTATACATAGCTAGGCCCTTACTTACGTTAATGAAATCATAAGGTACATCTACTGTTTAATAAAAGTGCATTGGTTTTTGATTTACGTGCCTTACGTGGTGGTTAGGTACGGTGAAAGTTTCCACACTACTGTATAATAAAACTCGATGGCGAAGCGTAGCCATGCTACTTATTTGTAAAGGCTACTTTAAGGTCTCTGCCCACTAGACCGTAGCATACCATGACCGTAGCATGAACGTATCAGACAAAAAAATATTCTTTGTATGGAAAAGTATGAGACTATGCCCACTAGGACGTTCCGTCGCCGGCCAACACCGTCGCGTGCCATGCACGGACCGGCAAGAATTGTCGGCGAGAATATTTTGTCGGTCCTGACACGCTACGTGCATGGCACGCAACGTTGCCGGTACGGTGTGCGCAGGCGGCGAAACGGTGAGCATACGGGTTCTATTTACATTTTTGTATTGTATTTACAATTTTTATCCAAAACTCTCCAAAATTTTCACTCTTGATAGTGAGTAATAATTTCCTTATAGCGAAACAACGCAAACAATATAATCAGCATCGTTATTTTCTGAAAAAAAAAACTTACTTAATTGATTGTAAACCCATAAACCGAAGATTTTCATCGAGATCGAAAAATATTACTTCGTTTCTTACAAACAAAATAATTCAAAGAAATATCAATTTTGAAACAGTCGTGTAACTTAACGAATTTATCCAGATAGATTGCACAATTTGTTTCTTTTTTTACATGGTAAGAACCATACTTTTGATGTGGCTTTCTAAAATAAATTTTATTGTTTTTAGATTTTTATTACAATATGTACCTACACAAAATCGATATATCTTTTTTTTCGATTTTTTTTTCAGTTGCTCCATTGTTATTTAAAATTAATTATTGTTCCAAAACTATTAGAAGATGTAAAAATAATCAAACAAAACCAGTACTTGACGGAGTCACGTTGACAATCATGACAAGAAGTAAAAATAATCAAACAAAACCAGTACTTGACGGAGTCACATTGACAATCATGACGAGAACCTAATGTACTCTCATAAATCTATAGACAATATATTTACCAATTCCAAGAAGTTTTAGTTTAATATCATAGATTACATTTGTCAGTGTGTAGGTTACCTAGACATTGAAGTGTAATTTAATACTTTAATAACATTAATGATAAATAAACACATTCCGCCATATAAATGTATAAGTAGCATAACTGCAATAAATATTTTTTGACTTTGACTTGACTCAGTAACAACTCTAGTACTTCAATGGATTTCGATCGCAGTTTACGATGTCTGCTCAGAAAAATAGGTGTAGAAATAAACTCCTAGAAAAATACTAGCAGAGCGATAGTAGTCTAAAGGGCGCGAAAACAATTTGAAACTGATAAAACTGTGACAATGGAACGATAACGACGGATATGAATCGCTCATACTACGGGGATGATACGTCGTTGCGACGCGGATGATACGTGGTTGCGGCGCGGATGCAACGGTCACTAAACGAGCTTAGCACGGATATGAAACGATGTACACACGTTTTAGTGGGCATAGTAGTCCGTGTCGTCTCACATTCCGTGTCTGATACGTTCATGCTACGGTCATGGTATGCTACGGTCTAGTGGGCAGAGACCTTTAGTACTAAAGTTTACTTTAGGCTTTGGAAATTAGGGAAAATCGGTTAATAAACGGCTACTTACACTTTTAGGGTTATCCATACGGTTATCAGTCCACTTATCTTTTTGATCCATAGTCAAATGCCACGTAGTCACATTGCCTTCGATATCTATTGAACTCAAATTGACTGTGTATGCATCCAGTGACGTCAATAAAATATTCTGAAATTAAACCATTAGTTCACAAGCATCCGAAATGTTAGTCAAAGTAAAACGTGTAGTACCTATAAGACATTAACGTCCGATCCAAAATATGTAGATACATAAATAAAATTCTAGCTAAATATATATTTTATTTAAATTTATAGTGGGTGGGTAGGTTGATTAACCCTCCTTGAAAAGGGTTTTCCAACATCAAACAGTTTAAGATTTTGAGGCTAGTCTATATTAAAGATTGTGCTACTTGTGCTTTATACTTTGCTAAAACCTCATGATTTCATAACTCAACAAAGCAATGCTAACTTACGTATTTAAATATTAGTCGAGGTTTAGAGTTATAACCGCTTTTGATGGTTTTTAGATAAAATTGATTTATCACGAACTTGCCTGGCAATCTATCACTAACTTACTTGGTGATTTGTCACTGACTTACTTGATACTCGGTGGAGTTTTCCACTTTCGTTATTTCTTCTAAATACTTTCGAACGTTTTCCGCTTTACAGTCTATTATATGGTAACTAAGACGAGCAACTTTAAAAATGTGCTTGAAAGTTTCTCTATTGTCTCCATTAGGGTAAATTCTTTTGAAGAGTATAGGTTTCTTATCATTATCCCAAGTATTTATTACTTCTTGGAGGCGAATAAAACCTGGAATCCAAAAAAAAAACTAACTTTTTTTGCGTTTTCCTCGACAACAACTTTTAAATTAAAATATGTTTGAATCTTGACTACTTAGAATTACGAGCTCTTTCAATTCGTATAATTGTAGATGAGGAATGGGGTCCCAAACGTATTGATCCATACTTTTACTTCTCAAATTAACTTCATAAAAATTGGGGAGCATTGGAATAAATCTTCACGTGTTTCTTCACGTCTTGATTCGAATATATGTCATGAAAATATTCAATAAAAAAAATTTTTTCGAGGCAACAATACAAACTGCACACATTGCAAAGTATCATCTAAATTCGATTTAAAAAAAAAACATCGCAGTGCATTTCAATCATACTAACTTCCTTCATCCTCATATAGAAATGAGAATCGATCCCAATCCATCTTTTTTATATAAGTGGCGTAAACCCTTGATATGACCTCTGGTGGTGGGTAGTAGGAAATGGTAAAACCTTCCTTGGGTGCTGATACTGCTGGCTCCCAGTCTATAGTTAGATGAGGAATCTGTGAATAAGTAATAGTAAACAGTGACTATGATTTGGACAATAGCTGAGGAATCTGAAAAGGTGGTAGTAATAATTATGGACTAAGATTTGGTCATCATAATAATATATCAATTGGGAAATTAAAATATGTGTTACAAAACGTGAATGTAATAGATGCCTGTACAAAATCAATGAACAAATTTATTTAAATACGACTTGAAAGGACTACGATTAAATCTATAAGCGTTGTACCTAGGCATAGATTAATATTAAGTATTTAAAGTGAGTACCGTAAACTGGGGTTACATTGATCAATTTTAATGTTTAAACTTCAATATCTTCTAAAATTAGGCGTAAAAAAATCTAAAAATAAAATGGTAACATCAACTTTTTGTTATCTTGCTCGGTAAAAAAAAATGAAACGATACTTTAAAAAAGTATGAAGATAGAAAAATAAAACGTTGTGATCAAAGTTAAAGTGACATTGGGGTTCCTTTGATACCTTATGTTTTTTTAAGGTAATTGAATGTAAGCCCTAACAGGAGTAATTTCTCCTAAGAAAATAAATAAATCCGTTCGCAGTATAAAAAGTTACAATAATTTACGTCGTTTTGGGGTTATTTTGATCAAATATTTGTGATCAAATTAACCGCGATATATTATAAAAAAAACTTCAGTATTCAACTTTATTAAAAACAAAAATCAAATATTGAAGAGGGAACAATCTTCTTATAAGATAAACAGTCAAATGGATAGACATACCATAACCAACTATACGTAAGATTCTGATGAATAAAAACAACTGTTATAAGTACTTAGTTTGAATTGAAGACCCCAAAAACGTTATATTTGTATACCTAAACACACTTGTGACAAGTTAATTGTGATTAAGAACCGTTTACCTCACTACCCTTATTGTTAGTTTAGAAGTTATTTTATACACGAAAAATAGCAAAAAGTATACGTGAATATAAACACGTGATACGCTATTCTAACGACCGTACTCATTTAAAGTGTCTAAACAATTAATAAGGATGACTATCATTCTTGCCAGACTTAAAAAAAATATATGCAGATGCGTTTGGTAACAGAAGACATTCGCGATAAAAAATAAAAGAAGTTTTTATCAATGTAACCCCAAAGTTCAAAGTAACCCCAGTTTACGGTAAGTACTCCATATTTCATTAACAAATTTCTTCATACTAAATTAAATCACTTACGACTCTTATCTGAAACAGTGTATAACATTGAAGACCCCAAAAACGTTATATTTGTATACCTAAACACACTTGTGACAAGTTAATTGTGATTAAGAACCATTTACCTCACTACCCTTATTGTTAGTTTAGAAGTTATTTTATACACGAAAAATAGCAAAAAGTATACGTAAATATAAACACGTGATGCGCTATTCTAACGACCGTACTCATTTAAAGTGTCTAAACAATTAATAAGGATGACTATCGTTCTTGACAGACTTAAAAAAAAAAAATATGCAGATGCGTTTGGTAACAGAAGACATTCGCGATAAAAAAATAAAATAAGTTTTTATCAATGTAACCCCAAAGTTCAAAGTAACCCCAGTTTACGGTAAGTACTCCATTTTTCATTAACAAAGGGGATTGGGTATTTTTGTATGGACTAGTGGCGTCATTTTTTTTTTTCAGCGGCCATCGTTTATATTACTACTATTTTGTAGTGCTACCTTAGACTAGCTTATTTACAAAATAAGTTTTGCCGTAAGTAATATCGCAGCCAAGATATGGCCCTTCAAACAATGTTATTGGACCAGTGAATATACCTAACTAAGACAGGTTTAGGAGACAGCTTAGATGACTACAGGCTTATTTAACTCGATAATACTACTAACAAAGATACAAGGATATTGCCCTTAAAGTATATTAGTTAATTTAACCGACTTAAAAAAAGAAGATCTTAGGTATATGAAAATGCAACTGTATTTTCTTATGCGATTTCTATGCTGTCTGTTTAGTGAACATTAAAAATGTTGCAAAATGGTTTCAATAGACGGTTCACCCTCTGACTACACCATAAGGAAACACAGGTCACACATGCAAAATATTTTGACATATTTCCAAGTAGGAAATGTACCTAATTAGATTAGTTTTTAGATTGGAATTGTTACTAATGCTTTCTTATGTATACAACACAACATACGTGACATTATTTGGGATAAGGGGCCTTATTGTCGATTGCTCTTACGTCCCGTGACGTCATATTTGTATACAAACATGGCTCATAACGCCGTAAGCGCCAATGACAATAACGTCCCTTTTCCCAGATAACGTCATTTGTAATTTTTAGTATTATGTTGAATTACTTTTTTACACATTTTCTGGCTCGTCGTAAACTTCATTCTCAATATTATCTTGGCGAATCACTCTTTCTAAAAACTGTGCCAGGGGATCAAGATGTTCTTGATACCTACCCCATCCCAAGAACCATATATTAGTGAGCAACAGCCGAAGGTCCTCTTCCCAACAACACATGAACAATAATGTCTTAATGTCGTCGCAACTTCGAGAAGGAGATCAATCGTCGAATCAGACTGGGTTGGGCGGCGTTCGGGAGACTACGCAATATCTTCTCGTCCAATATACCGCAGTGTCTCAAGTCGAAAGTCTTCGACCAGTGTGTGTTGCCAGTGATTACTTACGGATCTGAAACGTGGTCGTTCACTATGGGACTCATTAGGAGGCTCAGAGTCACTCAACGAGCGATGGAGAGGGCAATGCTCGGGGTTTCTCTGCGAGATCGCATCAGGAATGACGAGATCCGCAGAAGAACGAAAGTGACTGACGTAGCCCGAAGAATCGCCAGGTTGAAGTGGCAGTGGGCTGGCCATATTGCCCGGAGGACCGATGACCGGTGGGGTCGGCGTGTTCTCGAGTGGCGACCACGCACTGGACGGCGCAGCGTGGGAAGGCCCCCCACAAGATGGAGCGACGACCTTGTAAAGGTTGCGGGTGTCCAATGGATGCGGACAGCTCACGACCGATCTTTGTGGAACTCTCTGGGGGAGGCCTATGTCCAGCAGTGGACGTCAACTGGCTGATGATGATGATGATGATCGTCGCAATGTCAGCGCGGTGAAAACGAAGGACACGACAACGAGTGACACGTCCAAGCGGTATTTGATTTGGTCGGATAATCAATTAATGTTATTAGGTACCTACCCGAAAAGATACGATTCTCTTGTCTACATTTATTTCTATACCTGAAAAACACACACATAGGTACATAAAGTGTAAAAATATGAATACTTTTATTTGTTGTTTAAAATGCGACATAAAACCTTAGACATAATTACGTTCAATAGAACGTTCATCGAAATCCGTCATAAAATCGCCGCGCCGTGTTAAAGAAAAAAGGAACTATCTCTAAATAATCATTGACCGAAAAAGAACCTTATGTCCAAGGTTACCTTATGAGTTAAGGTTAGGTTTTACATGGCATACACAATAGTAGTTTTAACTCATTCCGATACATTTCAAAAATAAATGTGAGTCTTTACTATAAAACTTTAAAGTACGATATCTCGGCTCCGATATAATTTAGCTATATGCACTCGATAATAAAATAAGTTTCCTTTAAATTGCTCTTTTCAAATTTACCACTTTCATGAGTGGCCGCCAACATTTAAAAACGACGCCAACTTTACCCATACCCTTCATACTAAATTAAATCACTTACGACTCTTATCTGAAACAGTGTATAACATAGTTCAAAAAAACCTGACAGCCAATTTATTAAAAAAAAATAAAAGTAGCCAGTTAGTATAATATTAAGAATAGACAAGATTAACACTAAACACGTACTTGTAGTTTATTGCTGAGCAAGCACACATTGTCACAAAACCCTCTAGTCGGTCTACCATCAATTATCGCTGATGCTACAAACCCATCCTCGCACACTGGAATGTACAAAAATACTGTAAGAAAGTCCTAGTAATTGCACAGAAGGAGAAACTATAAAAAAACTAAGAAGTTAGTAATAAAAATAAAATTAAACACTAAAAATAACTAAACGAACTATTAACAGATCACTCCGAAACTTTTGAAATTTGAATAGGCCTTTGAATAAACTTTTTACTTGTATACAAAAGTAAAATGGAGCACAAGGTCTAAAATAGTACGCTTATTTAAGCCTGTACAAAAAATTTTACTGTAAAAAAAGTGAATAGACTGTTTAGAAAGCTGACATTTGTCCCTAAAATTTTGGCTGACGCGAAGCATATAATATTCAATCTTATTTATGAATTTCACTTATACTCGTACGTGTGTGTGTACGTCGTCGATACGTCGCATTTTACAACTGATTATTTTTAAGTACATATTATGAACACTATTGATTTTTACAATACAATACAATAACTCTTTATATTTATTTTATGAGGTGCATCAAAGAAAAATACAAAACAAATAATAAAAGTACATGTTTGAGAGGAGGTAAACAAAAGGCCGTTTCAGACAACCTTTGGGTAGAGGAGATAAGAAAGTAAAAGTTGATACTAGGTGGTGCAAAACTGAGAAAAATGATTATGATGTTTTTTAAAACCGGTTATGAAAGTACTTTTAGTATAAGTGCAATAATTCTAAAAACAGTTTGTACAGTTGGATCACGTCTTCGATTTTGATAAAAATTAGTAGGCAGGTAAAGTCAATGATGCTGAGCAAAATCCACCACATTTCCCAAAATATCCCTGGAAGTTTGTATGGAAGAACCTTTTTTGTTACCAAATTCCTATACGTTTTCGGTAAAAAAAAGGAATGTTTCTCATTCAAACATTTTGGGAAATGTAGTAAATCTTGCTCAGCGTCATTGATTCTACGAGCCTGCCAATTTTTATCAAAATTGAAGACATGATGCAAATGTACAAACTTTCTGAGAAATGCTCTTAAATCACGTGGGCGCTATAATAAGGTAAAGCTTACTCTCCAACGATGTTGTAAATCCATCAGCACTCCTCGAAACCTTCTCTCGACCCCAGTACGAACGTCTTGAGTCATTTGCGAATTTTTTGAACACTTCAATTGTTTTGTCCTCGGAAAATCTGGTGAACAATCCTCCTGAAAAAAAAAACACAATCATGAAAACGGGTTTATTCACAAAAAGTGCAAATGTTATCTACTGTTTTTTGTTCGTTTATTACTTGAACTTGTACTTAAAAAATGTACAAATATTTCACATATAACCTCCTCCTTTTTTTGAAGTCGGTAAAAGAAATGTACGTATAGTAGGGAAAGACAATACGTCTTAAGAAGTAGTTCATAATATTGATGGTAAGTTTGACATGTTTGTCAAAAAGTTTATTACCTACTAACATACATAATTAAGTAATCGGTCTATACATACTCGACATAAATATCATCATGTAAGACATAAAATAACATGACTATGGCCTGGCCATGTCATTTTGTACATCATTGTATACATGTTAATTATGTTAGCTATACTTTAAAATAGTGTTGTTAATTTTATGAAAACGGGTTTAATTTTAACTGCGTTAGCACTACGTACACAACAACAAATAATCACTTACTGATAGGAAATTGCCTTCTTGCCGAAACAATGGCTTTAATATGGCAAAATTGGCATAAAAGTGCCAGTATAAACAATAATTGAAAGCGGTTCATTTTATACGTTTAGGCGTGCTAGCATGGTAAGAGTCACCACACCGTCTGGTATATTTTTGGAAAACATTTTAGGTCGCAGACGGGAGCGTCGCGTTGTGATTGCCGGCGTTTCACGGCAGTTCTCCGGAACTATTAAATAACTTTACTTTTAAATAGTCATTGCAGATCACAACCTCACACAGAGAGCTGATCGTAAAAAGTGTCGTGTTTGTGCTATGTAAAGTGACAGTGGAGTATTAGTGCATTTAACACAATAATTGGTTAATACTACTGAAAATTAATAACGGAAATTTTCCATGTATTTTGGAACTATTAGTAATGGACATTAACAACAAATATGTGGAAGCGGATGTTATTGTTTTGTGTTTTCATTCAAGTATGCTTTTGTCAAATACGACATATTGCAATAGAGGAAAAATCGTTGTTGAATGTAGGTGAGTAAAATGATTCAGTATACCAGAGCCAAACAGGGGTACAGTTACTAATAAATTTCAATACGTAAATACAAATTAAATACTATACGTTTATTTACTTTAGGATTTATATTTTATGAAACGTATTATGTTGATTCCCGGTATTTCCGGTCTGACTAATAATATTGCTATGCTTTCTGTATTTTTAAACTATTTTATTTAGGATTCTGAAAGGCAATATTTATTATTCAACATGTTAACGGCATTTGTTTGGCTTGCATGGACAAATACATGTAACATTGCAACGTGTGTATAGTATAGGTTGCCATCAGATATATCGGGGCTGCCACGGTGCTCAATAATATCTGCATATGTAGATATATAAGAAGCCTGCTCAGGTATTTTTGAGCTCCCTGGCCGCTGCGATATATCTAATAGAGACTACATAAAATATGCTAATTTACATGAAACTGTTGGAGAATTTTGTAATGTACTACATCTTCTTCCAGCATTTTTTCGCAAGAATTCTACTATTTTACCCATTATTAGTTAACTCAATAAAATGGATGATCTTTACTGGAATGGATTCATTTCAGTATATATAATATGTTCCTGAGTCGGTAGAGACCGTGACATATTTGTGAGATCCAGGGGCCCATTTCTCAAAAGCTTCTAACTTGCAATACAAGTGGTAGTCTCTTTTTGACACTATTAATTAGATAAGGACTTCCGCTTGTATTACAAGTTACAAGCTTTCGGGTAATGGGCCCCTGGCCGCATAACCTCAAATCATAATTTTATCAGGCACCAACCCTAGTCTTTTATTTATTTTTTCTTTATTATCTATGAATTGTTTCTTGCTTTTGAACTACATCAATAATTACCTTTAATTATTACAAATTAATCAAATATACTGTACCCACATTAGATTTCATTTCGGGTAGTTGAGAGCTTTAGATAATATTCGGGTACTTTTACCCAATAATAAGACTAACCCCCTTTATTCATAAACGTCTCCTAACTTAGCAAAACGCTATGAATTGTTTGTCCCTTTCAGCTTTATCTGTATGAGCGAAAGGGCCAAACTATACTTAGCGTCTTGGTAAATTAATTTATTATTTTTTTTTTATTTATGAATAAGGGGGTAAAACTTTTCACGTGCAGTGGGGGTCTTCGATGAGAGTGCGGAGATGGAGAAGGGTGCCTTCACGGAAAGCATGAACAGCGCGGTTGGTGACGGCAACCGGAGGTTGGAGCCAACCCTGGTGACACCTACGGCGCCTGACAGCTATTCCGTGTTGACAGACCGTAAGTGTACTGTCCTACCGCTAACCACGAACGAAGTGTTGCCTCTCACACTTGTGAATATACGTATGTGTGATAGGGAGGCAACACTTCCGAGTGGCGAGCGTCGAGCGGCGCGGCGAGCGTCCAAAGGATTTGAACAGCGTGTCACTTCGCTATTCTTCATTTAAATACATTTGATAAATACTGTTCAGTCCTTCTCTATTGTACATATTGTAACACTTCAATAATGACCTAATGTATTGTTTTGAGCACTTTAATGCCTAGTTGAGCGTAAATGTCTCAACGTAAATTCACCTACAATTTACTACAATATTCAGATAGATTCACGTATATTTAGGTAGAACTAATCATCATCATCATCATCATCATCCTATGATAGTCCACTGCTGGATCCAGATGGGGCCAAGATCCAGATGGGGGGTCATTGCCGCACTCCCTTTCGTACACTGATTGTCATCATAAGCCTATGATACTGCTGGACGTAGGCCTCTCCTATTAACTATGCGTATAGCCGCATTAGGAGGTAAATGCCCATAATCGCCACGCTAGGCAAGCGGATTGACGATCGCAGTAATGTGTCCCCTATGATGACGCTGCTGCCCGTCATCGATCTTTTATCAAATAATGGTTAGTGACACTTCAATCCCTTAGTCGACTCTTACGACACCCGCAGGAGGAGTTGGGGTGGTGACAATTGTATTCTTACTGCCGTCACCACACGGCCAATAAATATATAGGTAGAACAAATAAAATGACTAAAACTTCTGTACTCGTTAACCTACGAAACGGAAATACAGAATTTTTAAATTGTTGGCCGTATTTCGTATAAATAATATAATTTATTGCAATTATTTTAACCTTTATCATTATTTGTAGCTAACTTTTTGAATGTTGCATTCAATTTTGCATTCAAAATGTTAGCTACAAATAATGATAAAGGTTAATATTATAATAGATCTACATACATTTTTATTGTTTCAGTGTGTACAAATACATCAGTGAGAACTATAGCCGTGCTTGGACCACGTAACTTGATATCAGATAGGGGTGTACTTAATCATTGTTCCAAATTACATATTCCATACTTACAAGCTACATGGCAGCCTTTCGATCCTGATTCGGAGGAAGATGAAGATGAAGATGCGAATGAGGATGACGATAGTGAAGAAAATGAAGATTTCAAAAATATCGCTATTAATTTTTATCCCGACGCAAATGAAATTGCGAATGCATTCGCGGATGTATTGAAGTATTATAACTGGGAAAGTTTTATAGTTCTCTATGAAGATGATTATGGTAGGTGTCTAGTTTTGGTTGCATTAGCAGTCAGGTTCAGGTATCTTTAAAGCCCAATTATCCTTTTAAATGTTAAAATAGTTTTTTTCGTAGTAATTGATCAATCAAACCCTAAGTGAAATGGAGTTAAAAGGCCTGGTTCTTTGTAAGTCACAATAAATTACCTATTTGACGACTTTCGTACATCAGTCAGTAATGAATGACCCCGCCTACGAAGCTGATGGTTCCAGGTTCGAATCATGGCGAGGGCATTTATTTGTCAGCTTATTACTAACATTTGTGACTTGTTGTTGGTAATTTTCTATGTATTCTATCTATCTGTTATGCATATTGTCGGCCTAAATCGCAAACTTCGCAACTCAATCAGAATAAATTAAAGGAGGCACAAAAAACTTAATTACCAAAAATTTGGTATGAAGACTTGCTTGGTTTCCTTGATATTTTGTTAAGTTTGATTTCGACATCTAAAAATATAACTTATGTGAGAAGACAATTCTGAATAAGTCGATAAAAATGTTTAATCTCTCACGTAATCTTTATTGCAGGACTATCAAGGATTCAAAAAATCATATCTAATTATTCTTCAAATTTTTATATCATATACCGTCAACTGGACCCTGAGGCTAAAAACTATGAGGTTGGTATTTAAACTTCAAACTAAACTGCACTTAAATTTAAACGTAAACTTATTTTTGTTAGTATTTTGGGATCTTATTTATTTGTTAGACACTAATATATGAACATTGTTTCAGATATTTAAAGAATTAAGCAAAATGCAGGAAAGTCGAATTATATTAGACTGTCATGTGGATCGTATATTGACATATATAGAAGTTGCTGCTGAGCTTAATATGCTCAATGACTATCAGGTACCTGTTACAAGTATAATATTAGGTACCCAACGTACATTGAATAGTTATTTTATTGGACTGTGTTTTGGTACTTCATCATCAATGTCAGCCGAAAGACGTTTACTGATCGACTTAGAGAATGCCACATCGATGGATTCTAGGAATTGGATGGAAGTTTCTCACTCGACGATTCCAGTTACTAGAATCGAAAGACTTATTGAAGTTTTTCGATTTTCGAAGAATTTCGATATTCATGATCTAATTTTTGATGTACCTTTTATCACATGATTATCATAATTATGGGGTGTTTCTATGCGATTTATTTACGCGTTTTTATTGTTCATTACCATCACCACTTTATTTTCCGTTTTATAAGAGCAAACGAGATTATTATGCCAGAATAGCAGACTAACATGCGTCTGCTACAAGATAACCGAAAATGACTCCACTATTTATACGCAGTTCGTCAATGATTTGGAAATAGTAATGACTTGATTGGTGCGATAGAATTATCACATAGAACTACCTTATTTTCTTTGTTATAATTTGTGTCATATTTCAGCATTATACATTAACATCAATGGATGCATCCCGGGTAGCGGATAAGTTGCGAGTACATAAAGCAAACTTCACTTGGCTTAGTCTCACAGAATACGATAAACTCAACAGTGCTCAATTCAGTCTGAGTTCAAGAGTCAGTCGATGGAATAATGGAGTTTCACTCCCGGCTGTCAAATTATCGGTAACTTTTTAAATTCTTGTTTTATGACTTATGACGCGAAGTGTGTCGGTCTAACCAGTCACCAAAAGCGATGTTTCTCGAATATTACACCATAAATGGTCGGAATTAAACGCATAAGGCCAGCAAAACACATTTGAGCCGAAGCACATACTGGAAAGTGACAATGCCCCACACGGACCAACATTTACAAATATCAAATGTCAATTTTTTCCGTAGATTAAAAAATACCAACATTACCTACTGATAATACTTTTTTGCGCCTATTGAGACACAGTCTAATTTATAATCACTATACTATACACTAAACTGAGGTGAACTAGTTTGCGTAACTATGTTTATGATATGTCGGTTAGAATTATACATAACTTGCGATTGTGCCCATTAAAAATCGTGCTTTAAAAGTGCTCTGGCAGGCATGATTTTTGATTACTAGATAAAGACTGTAAAAGGTATTTTTAGAATTACCTCTTAGTTTCATTTTGTTTTAAATAAATGGTATTTTACAGACTGATGCATTGATAATGGATGACGTAGCAAGACACGTCTTAAAGGCAGCAGAAATGTCGAACATCCCTCCTTACTCTCAAGGAGCACTTTGCAGAACCAGCCGACAGTGGCAATATGGAGTCAAGCTACAAGATAATATATTGAATGTATGTTATTATTACACACGCACAGATACCAACTATTACCTTACTCTCATGTAAAACCTGCAGTGTAAACCTGAAGTGTATCAGTTCAGTAGACCCATCAATTCTTCTTCTGAATTAATATTTTCAGAAAAATTCGAAACTTCCGTCACATGGTGCAGTCGATGAAAACTTCATGTATTAATTATGTAGTTCTGCAATCAGTTTACAAAAGGAAGTGCGGCAATGACCGCCAATCTGGATTTTGGCTTATACACGGTGGAATTTAATCGGTGAACAGGAACCCAGTTTTCTAATTCAGTAATCGATGGCGGTCACGTTTATGTAGTACTTAAGTGGAACCAAGTTTTTTTTTAGCATAATTTTTTTTTATGTTGAAATTAAAATTTATTGTCACCCTACTAATGGTTTAGTCTGAAAAGTTTAATAACTCTTTTCAAACTATCAGCCATTGAAACTTAAAACATAAATGAGCAATAACCACTCACATGCTTTAATTTTTGCGATAGACTCTATTCCTATGTAAAATAAGAGGGATGCATGGCTGATAGTTTGAAAAGAGGTATTAAACTTTTCAGACTAAACCATTAGTAGGGTGATAATCAATTTTAATTAAAGTTTAATTTCAACATAAAAATTTGTTATGCTAAAAAAAAAACTTGGTTCCACTTAAGTACTACATAAACGTAACCGCCATCGATTACTGAATTAGAAAAATGGGTTCCTGTTCACCGATTAAATTCCACCTGTATAACAAATCTCCTTCTCTGTATAGCGTGGTAATCTCGCAAGCGAGTTGGGGAGTTTTGGACAAGCAAGATAATTCAGATCGGGGCTTAGGGAATCGGTGTATTATTTAGTTTTATTTTTAAATGTATTTAGTCTTAATTTAAAGTTATTCATAGGGGTTTACTTTTGTTAAAGTAGGTTAAGTTTTAATTAATTTTAGATATGGTCATTTTATTTCAGACTATAACTGCAGGTACTACCGGAAAAATATCCTTTGATCCTGTGACAGGACGCCGAAAAGATTACACATTATATTTAAACGAGATACACCAGACACATTTGCATACCATTGCCACTTGGAAGTCCGATAAACAAGAGTTCGTTAGTGACGAAAAGGCCGTCGAGATTCGAAGCAGTCAAACAAACAAAAAGAAATTCATTGTAAGTATGATCAAAACAAAACGTTAACGGTACCTTTTGATCCGTGGGTCCAAAAATATGAAATAAATCATGAATGGCTTGAAGAATACTTTCAAATAAAACTATTTTGAACATAATCGGCTCAGCTGTTTTTGAATAACTACGAAACCTTACATTATTTATTATAAAATTCAGCCATCTCCAATTCATTAGTAATTGCTGTTCGGTTGCTGAAACCTAAAATCTGTCGATCAAAGATTTCAATAATTAATAAAGTCGCTTTTAATTTTCTGCACAGGTAATGTCCCGACCTGCAGAACCCTATATTGCGCAAAAAAAATGCTACATAAACCACACAAGGGGGCCCGATTGCCCGAAGGACGACGATGGACTGGAATTCGAAGGGTTCTCCGTGGATTTGGTGAAGCATATATTCGATGTGCTAAAAGACGAGAATCCTGATTTTTCGTTCCAGTTTGTGTGGGACCAGAATATTACTTACGGGAAATATGATCCCATCCAGAAGAAATGGGATGGACTGATTGGGAAATTACTGGATAAAGTAAGTTTGACTACTATTATGCAGTATATTGACACCCTGTACCCGTAAAATAATAGATATGGCCCATTTAAGCACGTTTGCAAGAAAAAGGATAAATACAATTAAATACCCAGTGAATAAGAAGTGAATACTTTTCTGTTTGGCCCTATGGTTGCCTGGTAGAGAATACTTTAAGGCATTAAGTCCGCCAATTGTATATTTAAGTGTGCAAATAGAGTTTGACAGCAATGTTTTATATTATTTCAGGAAACCGATCTTGTTGTCTGTGACTTGACGATGACCGAAGCACGGAAGAAATTGATTGATTTCTCGGTACCAATAATGACTGTGGGCATCAGTATTCTCTTCACAAAAGACAACAAAGTCCCGATTGACACGCTGTCATTTCTTAAGCCTTACTCCATAGAAATGTGGATTTACACTGGAACGGCATATTGTATCGTGTCAATTGTTCTTTTTGTTTGCTCAAGGTTAGTAACCACTCTTTTGATTTGATGAAACCTGCTTACCAAGTAAGATCCGTTTGGTAACAATTTCACTATTTATTTTTAAATCTGTGGCCCTTGTGAAACAGGGCTCGCTGACCATTTTCGAAAACGGAATATACAATCCACTTGTATTATTAAACTTTTATCGCTTTTCACAAGCCCCGAGGAGTTGTACACTTTTTCACTGGGGCCTATCCTTGCGTGTGAAATATGAAAGTGTCTATGTTCAAAATTGTACTTATTTATATTTACATTCCAGAATATCACCAGCGGATTGGGAAAACCCACAGCCATGCGACAAAGAGCCGGAAGAGCTAGAAAATATATGGAATTTCAAAAACAGCACTTGGCTCACTATGGGTTCTATCATGACTCAAGGATGTGACATTTTACCTAAGTATAATTTTTATAATCCTGTTTATTTAAAATGTATACAGTAAAATATTATTTTGATCCAATTTTTACCAGATTGGAAAGTTGGGTAGGTCACTAAGGGGGTTTCACGTAAATTTACTCTAATTTATTCCTTAAATTTCGGAATTGACGTTGTAGATCAACATTTTTAAACTAAAACCAAAGTCGCAATGCACAGCTTTCGATAAAAACCAAAATTATAAGAACATATTGTGAAAACACAAATCAAATTATTTATTAACTAAATATTTTGATTTGTACTTTTAATTTTTCTCCAGTAGTCACACTACTTAATACTATATAAATTATAAATATTAGATGTCATATACCAAAGAAAAACGACCAAGATCACCTATGTCCGAGGTGGGGATCGTACCCACGTACTCAGCTTTCGCGGCTGATGCCTGTACCCCTCGGCCACTCGGTCTTTACAGTACAGGCATCAGCCGCGAAAGCTGAGTACGTGGGTTCGATCCCCACCTCGGACATAGGTGATCTTGGTCGTTTTTCTTTGGTATATCGACGCTTATCTTAAACAACTCGGTATCTCAAAATGTGTGTTTTTTCAGGAGAGAGCTTTTAAAAAAACACAAAAAATAATTACTCGTAACTTTTTATTACAATAACCAATTGGAAATCTTCTTTTAGCCATAGCATCCTTTTTTATTTGAGAATGCGAAATAATAAAAATAAAATTAATAAACCGTATAATCAATGCAAAAAAAACTTAAAAAAACACACAACTTAGACTTGTGCCAGCATAAAATCGAGTCGTAACTCAAAATAAGAATTTGTTTATGTGCATTAAAGTCACAATAGAAAAAGTATCAAGATTTTATTTTTTTCTTATGAATAATAGCGGATTATTTGTCATTAAGACAAATATTCTAAAAACATTTATAAAGAATAGTAACTTATTTCGTTTTAATGTTTAAATACAATTTTTTTATATGGACAATAATGGTCTAAAATGACATGCGTCATAATAATAATAAAACTTTACAGATTATAATGGCATATTTAGATTTATAAGACAAGATAATGGGTGTAATTTTGTAACTTCTTGTAATTCTTTGGGCTATGTCAGTAACTTTCGATCTTCTGCGGGTCTCGTCAGTCCTGATGCGATCTCGCAGAGAAACCCCGAGCATTGCCTTCTCCATCGCTCGTTGAGTGACTCTGAGCCTCCTAATGAGTCCCATAGTGAACGACCACGTTTCAGAACCGTAAGTAATCACTGGCAACACACACTGGTCGAAAACTTTCGACTTGAGACACTGCGGTATATTGGACGAGAAGATATTGCGTAGTCTCCCGAACGCCGCCCAACCCAGTCTGATTCGACGATTGATCTCCTTCTCGAAGTTGGACTTACCCAGCTGGAAAGTTTGTCCCAGGTATGGTATACATATTCGTCAACAACTTCGAGTGTAGAGTTTATTACTTTCACTGGAGTTGGTATCACATGCACGTTCGACATGATCTTCATTTTGTCCATGTTCATCTTAAGACCAACATCTTCAGAGACTCTGCTGAGATCATCGAGCATAGTACTCGGTCTTTTGTATAACTTGACGGAGCGTGTGTATGTGGTCTACGGTGCTGAAACCTTTTCTGAAACCGGCTTGTTCAGGAGGCTGGAAGTCGTCGAGCCTGCGTGTGAGACGGTTTGTGATGACTCTCAAAAACAACTTATAGACATGGCTCAGAAGTGTGATGGGTCTGTAATTCTTCAACAGGGTGTTGTCGCCCTTTTTGAAGAACAACACCACCAAACCCCTGCTCCATGCCTTTGGCGTTTTGCCTCTAAAGATGACGGAATCAAACAGCTTTTGAAGGGCCCTAAGGACTGGTTTCCCACCCGCCATTAGGAGTTCGGCTGTTATTCCGTCATCGCCTGGTGCCTTATTGTTTTTGAGTTGTTTGAGAGCCATCCTAATCTCGTACAGGCTGACGTCCGGTATATCTTCGGTATGGTGTCGAGTCAATTTAGCTCGTGGGTCGTTAGCTAAATTGGAGATGGGTCTTCGTGTTGATGTGTACAGCTGTCCGTAAAAGCTCTCTATGTCACTCAAAAGCTCAGGTTTGGATAAAACGATCCTACCGTCCCCAGTCCCGTCGCAAGCCAGCTCTGACCAATAGACAAATCTCTCGGAAAAACTTTAGAGCCTTTGTTCCAGTCAATAGCCTCTTTAATCCGGTTGGTATTAAATTGGCGTATGTCGCGGGTGATCGACTTGGATATTTGTCTATTGAGCCGGCGATATGATGCGGCATCTTCTGGGGATTGTAGAACCATTTCACTCCTTTCCTTCATGAGCTTAAGAGTTGGATCAGAGAGCCTCTTATTGCCTTTCTTCCGCTGGGTCTTAAAGAACTTTGACCCAGTGGAATGGACCGCTGCCACAAACCCGTCGTTATACTCATCCACATCCACGTCCCTGGGTAGGCAATCGAAACGATTTTGCGGTTCGAGCTGGAAGCTCTCGGGGTTTTGGAGTTGGATCGGTGCTGGTCGGAGCGTAGACTTTATCAATCGAGATCGCTCTAGCTTGACGCTTATATTTAATATGTCCCTTACAAGGCGGTGATCGCTTCCGGTTTTAACCGCGTTGATCACAGAGACATCATTAAATATATGGATCTTAGTCGACATGATAAAGTCAATCTCGTTTTTGGTTGCACTATCTGGGCTCATCCAGGTCCACTTCCTGTGTTCTCGCGTCTTGAAGAAGGAGTTCATCATGTAGAGTCCCTCCTTCTCCATAAAACTGGCTAATAAGTGACCCCGGTGATTACGAGACCCAACCCCAAATAGCCCCACTCTCAGCTCATCATCATTTCGCTTGCCCAATTTCGCGTTAAGGTCCCCCATAACGATGGTAAAGTAGGTTTCAGGACTGTGCATGGCTTTTGATATGTCCTCATACACAGCTTCTACCTCTTCGTCGGAATGTGAAGAAGTCGGAGCGTAGACCTGTATGACCTTCAACGAGTACCGCTTGGATACTCTGAGTATAAGGTACACCACCCTAGTCGACACACTCTCGATCTTCACCACGTTGCTCACGAGGGGCTTGTAGACGAGGAACCCGACACCTCCCTGGGACTGTTGGTCGCCCTCCCGGAAATAGAGAAGGTTACCGGACTTGAGGGTTATCGTGTCCTCACCCTCTCTTCGGACTTCCGATAGCCCAATAACGTCCCATCGTAACCTGCTCAGGTCTTCCTCGAGCTCAGCCAATCTCAGTCATCACATGTTAAGTGTTGCCAGGGCTAAAGGTTGTCGGTGGTGGTAGCCGGATCTTCGCCGGAGATTCTTCGCACCCCTGACTCCGCCAGTGCCCTGACCGCTACCAAAGCCAGAGCACCGGGAGTCGCCGGAACCTCGGGGCCATTTTTTGTTTGCACTTCTCATAGGGGGTATAATATGCCATAATCGCCACGCTTGGCAGGCGGGTTGGCGATCGCAGTTTAGTATACTGCATTACAGAGATGCTGCTGCCCATCCACCGGTGGTTTTGGACGTAGTTTAACGACATACCCGGGTCGGTATCTCGGTTATAATGTTCAGTAATATTATATATGTAAATATAATACTATAAATTACTGAACATTGCTATAGTTATTTATCGTTTATGGTGACTGTACTCGTTTTGAATCAAATTATTAGTTGCAAAATTATAATGAACATGTCCTGAATTCGTATAGAATACCCTAAATTAACTTAATTTTATGTAGTATAAAAGCTCATTTCGATTAGGTAAACAAGTCAACTTTCATTATTTTCGACAACATTCGCTTATTTCCTATTAAGTTATAACATGTGTACCTACTGTTTCACGGATAATGCGCCATCCACGAATAATTATGTATTGCACAACAGGTTACCACTGTTCCACTGAACTATTTCCAATTATGCCACTGATTTACATAAACTTTAAGTTCTATAGTTGTATAATTTCGAGATGTGCCGTTAGTCTACAAACAAACGCAGTGACGGCGTCAATTTCTGTGGTTCAACTGGCCTATGACCGGTCTTGCAGATAAAATGGCTTCGACTCTCCACCAATGGCATAACGGCACAATGCTGCCACAGTGGTAAAATTTTGAACTAGAACACGGGAGTCTTAGTCACGATAAACTTTAGCGTATTCTGCGCCTAGTTTTATAGTTAATTGCAAAACGGACTATTTCGAGATACCGAGTTGTTTTAGATAAGCGTCGATATGACATCTAATATTTACAAAATTATAAGATAGAACACAATTCAAAGCTGAATTTAGACTTAATTGTCTGAGTAATAAATTACCCAAATCTTTTTCAGAGCTTTTGGATCCCGTTGGGTATGTGCAATGTGGTGGTTTTTTGCCATGATCGTCTGTCAAACTTACATTGCCCAGTTGGCTGCTTCGCTGTCATCAGCTATGGAAAATGCTCCCATTGAAGGCGTCGAAGACTTAGCCAAGCAGACAAAGGTTCTTTACGGATCCTACGAAGCAGGCTCTACTATTGAGTTTTTTAAGGTAATTAATATATTTAAACTAGGTGCACGGGAAAGTAGTAAATTGCGGTGTCGAGGAAAAGAGTCGATAGTGAAAGTTACTTCAACAGTGTTTAAACATAAATTTATTGTCTGCTTTCGTGCAATTTGAAATGCTTTCGTAAACAAACAAGGGAAACTAGAGGATAATATTTACCTTATCTGTGATTAAGTATTCTTTTCTCTTCATTTTTCAACACAATGTCTCGTCGAATTGTATCTTTTCATATACTTTTGTGATAAATATACAAATACACAGTAAATAATATACTAAATACACATTAGTAGGCACATGATGACGGCTTACTAAATAAGTTTAACAAATTACAGAATTCTAAAGATAAAATATACCGCGAGATCTACGAGAACATGATGGCTACACCAGGTGTACTAGTAGAGAGTAACGAGGTCGGTGAAAAGCGTGTGCTGGCAAGCAAAAACAAATATGCTTTCTTCATGGAGTCTGCCAGCATTGAGTATAAGATGAAGAGGAATTGTATGCTTAGGAAAGTAGGGGGTGAACTGGATTCTAAAGATTATGGTATCGGAATGCCTGCAAGTAAGTTTAAGTCTTGATTTGTTTGATTGACCCAAAAATTTATCTGTGGCCTTAGGGAAAAAGGGTATAAGTATTTAACTCACTGGCGTTCTGGAGAATAGTAGAAAACCTGTGACTTGTTTTAATTTTATACCATTTTTCACAAAAATATTTTACAAAATAGAAAGCAATGTGCAGTCAAGGGCAAATATATATATATACAATTTTGGACCCTATATTAAACACATAAGTGAAAAAAAAATATATATATGCATGCCCTTGACTAGACGCATATCAAGTAGGCATTGTGTAGTTCAAATTAAATGTTACACCATTAAATTTTCGCCTAAATAATCCAAACAAAAAGAAATACACGCATTATACTACAAGTAGTTTTTCCCTCTGATTCACAAAGAACGTGTGGCAATTTCTGTAAGATAATTTTTTGTTGTAAGTTTCTGCTTGATGCTATTTGGTATTCTATTTTCTGTTTTTTTTTTTTGTAATCAGTACTGCGCAAGCGAAATAAACACTTTGTATAAGTAACCTAATACTACACACTTGTGCAATTGGTTTTCATATCATGTTTTGGTTAATTTTTAGATACCCCATTCAGGACATTAATAAACAGAGCAATTTTAAAGCTTAAGGAGAACAATAAATTGACTGATATCAAAAACAAATGGTGGGACAAAGAATTTGGCGCTAAACCATGTGAAGTAAGTTTTCAAGTGCTAGAAATTAGCGACTTTTTACACAAATGCCCAAAAACTTTAATTTGTAAAACTTCAGGAAACAGTGGACGTAAACGATGTGGAAGGTGACCTTGAGTTGGAGAATTTGGCTGGTGCTTTTTACGTGTTGATCGGCGGACTCTTCATTGCTTTGTTCATTACCGCTGCCGAGTTCATGAACGAAGTCCGAAACATCGTCGTTCGAGAGCAGGTATACCATCACTACTCACAAATTACACTTAAGTTCAAATTGAGTAAGTACGCAAACTAAAAGAAATAGGCTCTCTACTGAAATTGTTTTTTTTTTTTATTAAATTTGACAAACGATATAAATAATATGTTTTATTCGGCAATGATGGCAACTGTAGTTAAAGTTAAAACCTATCGAAGACTACGAGTAATGCCAGCCCGGTACTTTCTAAGGGAAATATAATCAAATGGCTTTTTGACATCTGGGTGCTTAGCCAAGATGCCAATCGCTAGCGCTTAGTAGCGTAACGTAGTTTTCCCTCTCTGTCACTCTTTCATATTAGTGCGACAAAGACAGTTAGCTGCGCTTAACGATGAAGCGCTAGCGATTGGCAACTTGGCTAAGCACCCAGGCAGCCGTAGATTGCAGCAACTATTGCTAGTAAACTTTATTTTTTTACGAATCTCATTTGAGCGTTATTTCACTTACGAGTATCATGATAAGTGATCAGAACTACCTATGCGATTCAAACTAACCTAACTTCGCAAGTGGATATAACTAAAAGTTCATTAATTTTGTGTAAAAGTACGTTTTACAATTGGACGAATATTTTATGGAACTATCCATAAAATATTCATATGTTATTCTCTCATTAATTGTTCTTAAACATTATCACGATAGGTTTTTAAAATTTTCACTCCCCTAACCGACCACTTATCATAATCGATCAATTTCCAGGTGACCCACAAAGAAGTCTTCATGAAGGAGTTGCACGCTTCCCTAAACTTCTTTCAGCTCCAGAAGCCAGTGATCCGGAACCCTAGCCGGGCTCCGTCCATCGCCTCGCGAGGCTCGTCACAGAAATCTTTAAAGTCTATGAGGTCCAACAAGTCTCAAATGCGGGCTCAATTTGTCGCCAACTTTTTGGATTTTGAAAAGGGTCCTCAATGATCAGATCATGTAATCAGGCACGGATCCAGGATGTCGTTCAGGGAGGACATTAAGTTATGACGGTAGGTACTTTATACTGAAATCTATGTTTTCAATCGTTAAAAAATAGCACCTAGGCATACTTAGGTCCAGTGTCAGGGAGGGAGCAAGTGCCGCGTCTGAATTTTGTGCTATGAGCAAAATCAACTGCATTTTGAATGTCCTTTATCAGGTTGTTTGAAAACTAGTTTGCAGAGTATAGGTACTATTAGCTTCAATTGCATAGATTGCATGGGTGAACTCATTCATGTTTTATTCATCTAGTTTTGCGGCTAGATGGACATTGTTGTTACTAAATTAGTAACTAGTGCTTAGTAGTAATAGAACATGGTTGTATCGCTAATGTGGCATATTTATTAATATGTATAAGTTTGTTACTCTTGCAACATGACTGTATTCGTTAGGTATCAAGCAAAAACTGTTGATTGTCATTTTAAGAAGCGTAACATTAAATAAAATGTATCTATTGGTCCTATGTATAAACGGTATCGTTATCGTTGTAACAATAATTTTCATCACACTTGCTGCCTAAGCGCGCCATTGCTTGCGCGCGCAGCGGGAGTAATAGAAAAATGAAATTCCCTAGGGAGTAATAGAAATGTCAGTACGTCATTTAATAATATTATGTCTTAAAACTTATTTTTTTGTCGGCAAGTGTGATGAAAAACATTGTATGCATCACGGTAGGTAAGCGGAATACTAACTCGAGTCATAAAAGCCCTCCGCCTGTCGGCGTCGGGCTTCTAACACTCTCGTTAGCATTTCCGTACTTACCTCCCTTGATGCACAATGTACTATTGCATGCAAGTTTTGCTTCTGTTTTTGAACTAACGTGATTTTATGATACTTTGTAGGTCATAATAATTATGTCAAATGTCATTATGGACATAATAATTATGTCAAATGGAATGGTTTTCACGGCAGACCGGCGTCAAGGTACCCAACAAGTATCGTGACATAAAGCTGAGTGAAAACCTTTTCAGCGATTATTTAAAAATAATTTAAATTGTATGTTTTAGTTTGTCCTTGTGTTTGTATTTTAAGCGCACTGAATAAATTATTTTCCTTTCTTCTTTCTTTATTTCCTATATAATATTCTATCTAAGTAATTTTTCAATAGTCGAACTAGTGATATGGAGTACAATTTAATGGTACTCCTACTACCAGAAAGTATACTGGTGCAATTTCACGTACGTAATGTTAACATTTCATTGCAAGTTTGAGAATACTCACCAATAAGATTTTTAAGAAATAGTGTATTTTTTCAGCAGACCATGTCTATCTATATATGTCAAAGAACGAAACGATACGGCGATA
>JALPQI010013487.1:0-23342 GCA_025490895.1 Thaumatotibia leucotreta | reverse complement strand
TTATTCTGTATATTGTCCCTTATTATCAACAACACAAGCCGTAATTCTGCCAACGGTATAACATGTTTATGCGTGTAAAATAGCCCCATCATACTTAGTAATTTATCATTTTTAAGCCGCATTAAATAAACTTTTTTATTTTTGTTTTTTTCACAGAATTGAACCATAGTCAAGCTGCTATGTATCGCAAGACTGTTTTTGATCAGCCAGTATGACCTGGTAACTTTGACCTCATCTATCGACTCGCCATCTACCGGTTAGCAATGAGAATAAACGAGGGGCATAATTACTGAAGCATTCAATGCCCCATCGCGATAAAGGGTCCTATTACATGTTGATAGAGAATTTAGCGAAAATTACTTTAGTTGTAATTTGTATAATATTTTCTTCGGTTACCGCGAGGATTACACATGAAATAAAACTATGAAAACGGATAAACTCGCGTATATTAACTAATTTTAACTTCATTCCGACAGTCAGATTCCACAGTCATCCGCAGACCACGAACCCTGTAAAGTGTTCGAAACGTCGGAATGAAGTTAAAACTAGTTAATAAACGCGAGTTTATCCGTTTCCATAGTTTTATTCCATTTTTAATTAGTAATTTTTTCGCTTACAAAGGCCTGTATAAAACATAGCAGCACGAAAGTATGTCGCCGTGAGATAGACTTCTCGTCTTTTAATAATTATATTAATAAAGGAGCGACAGATGGACGCGGCGACATACTATCGCCCTAATCATGTGCTAACCCTACTACTACGGTTTTATCCGATAAACGGTTTTACCCACATTCACCTGTAGCCGTCCCATGAGATGAAAAGTAAAGGATAGGGTAGGTTTTACTAGATACTGCAATGTATTGCATTACGTTCATACTGATAGAATGGAGCAAGCGCGATGGCCTGCGTCTTGTATCGAGTAAAACCTAAGGTTACCGATACTTGCAAAACATGGCCGCTGTTGCTGATTCCAAAAATCGATGGACCTTTATAAAAATCAATGTAATATTAAATTTGATATAATTTATTCTACATTTCGCAAACATTTGAAATAGTGTCCTGCCAGTATTCCACGAAGCTGATTTGACGGATGCCAATTAGCATACAAAAGAAAGGACTGTCTAATTATTCAAACATTTAGTTTTGTGAAACACTGACACCTAAATCACTGTTTTAAAAATAAAAACTTGATTCGTTAATCGTACGAAAGTGGTATAGACGAATTTATGTATTTAATATTTATTACCAAAATAAAAATCATACAAAAAGCGGATTAATGCTATGAAGCATTCTCTACCAGTCAACTATCGGGCAAAACATAGAAACTGTGAGCGGCGGTGTATCTTATAATAATTATAAGACATATTAGCATTTTTATGAAAATAAAACATTATAATTATTACGTGATTTGTATACTAAATCCAACGATTCGAAACCATCTACCGAGAAATAACAAATAACTTGACGAAGAAGATTTATTTTTGGATGGACCTATTCAAATTAAGGTGCATTTAGACCAAACAAGCATTCGCCTCATTCTATCCCCCACTCTACGAAATTCGTTCGTTACACAAAACGTGATTCGTCGAAATTCGTTGATTTCGTACAGTGGGGGATAGAATGAGCGAATGCTCGTTTGGTCTAAATACACCTTTACGGGATATTATCTTATTTTTTTAACATGCACCTATTTAGGTACAAGGAATCTGTTTTTAGCATTATATTTCGTGATCCCGGGAATGTAAATAGATACTTAGGTCAATATCTGTCAGATAAATATTAGCTATCTTTTTCTTTTATATGCATAGGAAAAAGAATAGCGATATACATTTTATCCGGGGATTGTAAATCATTTCTGCTCTAAAATTTCAGAGAAATGTTGAGAATAACGTTAGCGCCAATCAGCTACAGGTTTATTAATACAAGTAACGAAAGGAATTTCATTCAAACAGTACATTTCGAAGCAAGAGCAAAAAAAATTTTTTTCGACGAGGGTGAGAGTGAAAGGAGCCCGAGTGAAACAAAGGCGACAATCACCCGAGTTAAAAAAGAAGTTTTTACACGTGTATCGAACGACTTTTTTCATAACGAAGCGTGCGTAGTTTGCTTTTCCGCACTAGTTAGGAAAAATATATTTTATAATATCCAAACCAGCGTATAATATTCACATTCATTACGTAGGAATACTCATTTCCAACAACTGTTAATCGCGTCTATCTAAAGACTTAGGATCAATAAAAATATAAATCCACTGATAGCATAATCCATAGTCGCTATTGATAAGTTAAATTCTATTACATATGTTTCAAATATTTCTTTGGTCATGGCTGTCCGATATATTTAATTTAAGTATCTATATGTATCTATTTATTAAATATATCGTCGCCTGGTAGCCACACTAGCCACATCACAAGCCTTACTTGAGCTTACCGTGGGCCTAAGTCGATTTGTGTGAGATGTCCTAAGATATTTATTTATTATTTCTTATAAAACGTTTAGCAGGTGTCTCAAATTATAATCGGGGCGTGGACATTCCATTATTATAGCGTAACCTTATTGCAAATTTTGTGTTTAATGGATGTACCAAAAATTATAGTAATCCGTATAAAAGTCGAGTGCAAAAAAATGTTCATTGTTACGGCCTTGATACAAAAAAACACCATCATCAGCCTATGATAGTCCACTGCTGGTCGTAGGCCTCTTCTATTAACTATGACTACTATGAGTATAAATAAGCACATTCAAAGGAAAATACACATAGTCAAGCGGATTGGCGATCGCAGTATCCAGATGACGCTGCTGCCCATCATCAATCTTTTATCAAATAATGGTCAGTGACACTTCAATCCCTTAGTTGACTCTTATGACACCCGCAGGAGGAGTTGGGGTGGCGACAAATGTATTCTTATTGCCGTCACCACACGGCTGAATACGCGATCACGTCAATTGTGTTACAAACGTTAGACATACAAAATACAAACTATGCTATATAACTAATAACTATCTCCAACAACCTTCGGCAGTAAAAAAAGAGGACAAATTTAAAAGATATAGCTCCGGTTTAGAGGCTGAACCAACTATATTCTCTCCATATGTCTTCCTTTTCAGATCTCAGATCGGACTTTGCCTTGTCTTACCGCATCATCATTTCCAAAATCATTTTCTCTCCCTCCATGCCCATGGCAAATTTTCCTTCAACCGCCTCTCAACACCGTCCCCAAATGACGGTACAACGACCGTCCCACCTTCGTGGGATGCGACCCGGCCACAGCTGCAGTAGCGGAAACGCGGGAGCAGCCACATACTCCAGGAGTATCGTTTGTACGAGTATATTAAGTTCAGAACCAACTATTTCGGTTAAACATCTTTTCGCAAATGGTTTTCTATGCCATTGACATAAAGTACGATTTGCCAACAACTTAAAGGAAATAGTTGGTTCTGCCTTTAACCCGACAGTTAGGTTCGTATTCTTTACTGCTTATAGAAATTTAACTTCGGAACACAAAAATTATGATACATGACAGATACTTTCTGTGTAAAGTGCCTTGGATCTCTGTAATGCTGTGAAATTGTACGTATAATAAAATAAATAAAGCCAAGCAAATGCGTCTAACCTGTTGAACGCGTAATATATATATTTAACTTGTAAGAATAATCCTCGTTGGAAAACTTAGAATTTTGTCCCGCGGGTGAAAAAAGGAACGCGCTGTCATAAATAAAACATGTCGGGCACATTCTTTAACATTATCTATGAGAACTAGGACCGGTCTAGCGATAACTAGTGAATCGTGATATGGTTCTGTTGGTAACTGATGCTAGATTGAGGTATGTGGAGACGTATATTTTTAATCCTGTATTTGTTTATTTTCTATTTCCATGCTTTTTACAATTTTTGTTAGTTTTGCAAATCGTGATATTCGGGGTTCTGTTGGTAACTGATGCTAGATTTGGGTATAAGGAGACGTATATTTTTAATCCTGTATTTGTTTGTCTTCTATTTCTATGCTTTTTACAGTTTTTGTTGAAGTTTTGCACCTATAGCTCCAATCATTAAGTCTAACCTTCATACAAACATAACATGTATGGCCATATTTATTTCTACTTGTTTGTAATGTTCCTCAACTACTGATGTAGTTTTTGTAAATGTATTTGTTGATACATTGAGAATAGTTTGAACGATACTACACGAAGTCTATTGTCACTACGACGTTCGAGAAAATCTCGAATACGGTATACGGAAAAAATACTCTGTGTGAATCTAGCCTTAAATTATATTTTCTATTTATTTAATCAGTAGAAACTAAAAAATGTAAACAAGTATGGATAATTTTCCATAGCATTTGACATCTTTTACACATATCGTGAAACACGAAGGTAGATAATTGAAACTAAAAATGTATGATCCCACAGTGTCGTAACAAATGTGCTTACCATAGAAAAAATCAATTGCGAAAGACTCTGGTTGTTACGGGATTCGAACCCGCTTCCTCTGGATTGCCGGTCCAACGTGCTTCCAATTACACCAGACGACCTTCCATCGATCACAGCGAATTTAGTCATGGCATTGTGAAGCTAATCACTAGCGACATCTGTACTAAATGTTTCGAAGGTACTACAAGCTTAAGCCACTCAAAGACGTGTGTCTACCACAATGTATGTGCACTCAAGGTTTACAATTTTAAATTCGTAATATAACCAAGATTGTGTTTTAAAAATGCGTGATTATGGAATAATGCAAGTTTTTAGATTTGTTTACTTTTTTTTAGACTTTACTGACTATTGGTATACAACTAAAGGTGCATTCAGACCAAACGAACATTCGCTATTCTAACGCACTCTACGAAATTCGATCGTTACACAAAACGTGATTGGTTGATTTCGTAGAACGGGGGATAGAACAGCGAATGCTCTTTTGGTTTGAATGCCAGCCTCCGTAGCCTAGTTGGTAGTGACCCTGCCTACGAAGCAGGAGGTTCCGGGTTCGAATCCCGGCGAGGGCATTCTTTGTGTATTTATTTATCACAAATATTTGTTCCTTGGTCATGGCTGTCTATGTATGTATTTAAGTATCTGTACGTATCTATATCGTCGCCTGGTACCCGCATCACAAGCCTTAATTGAGCTTACCGTGGGACTAGGTCGATTTGTGTAAGATGTCCTAAGATATTTATTTATTTTATTATTTATTTATTTAATGCACCTTTACGCAAAAATTCACAAGTGTAATCCCAGCCTAAAATCATCTGCCCGCCGCAGGCAAAATGAAGCGTATTATTCGAACAGGTTCCACAAGTACGGTTAATACAATTAACTCTTACGCAAGTAAACTTGATGTTAACTGCGTATCTTCAAGGCGAGTGGCCCCAACACTTCGGGGCCTAGGCCGTAAAATGTATATTAGTGCTACGTTTTTTACGGCCTCTTAGTAATACGGTTTAACGGCTTGTTCCGCAAAAAATCGATATGGCTCCGACGAGTAGGTAGTACGTTATCTTCAACATTAATTTTTCGTTGTACATTATACTCAATGGAATCTATAGTGACATATGAATATACCGAGTGTCCCAAAATTATGGGACATGAAGAGGAAGTACAGTAAAAAATGTTAATAGACTGCTTTGGTAAAAATATACTTTATCTCATTTTAATAGCGAGTAATAGTGCGTTCATAGATTTTGTATGACAAGTACCTACTTATTTTTAGTCTTAAGTCATTATTTTCAGTATTTTTACCCTATTCCTTTCTTCTGACTATGTTACTTTAGAAGAATGATTTCTTTAGGTACATGCTCTTGATTGACATCTTAATAACAGGAGGTGGTAATTTTTTCATATTTAATTGGGTTCGATTCCCAGGACGGAAAAAGTTTTTAGAAAATGTATGAATGAAGAATTGTTAACTTTTAAAAATCATATAAAGTCTTATTTCAACGTAATGCCCTATCTACGATATTTAAGGTTCTTCTTCCCCTTTATATCCCGTAGTTTTGGGACGCCCTGTATAGTAGTTACTAAAAAAGCGATCGGCCCGGTTTCGCACGGTTACAATACTGATACTTATATCTTTCTCCATAATCATTCTATCTATTTAAAAACACTGCATCAAAATCAGTTGTGTGGTTTTAAATATATAATTAATATGCTTATACATAAAGACAGAAAGCGGGAAGGGACCTCGTTTAATGCTATGTAGTTATTCAAAATGAGACGTTATTGCTAATTAAGATTAAAGATCTTTATTTTCCCATAAGAATACAGAACATATTCACTTCCATGACAATATTTTTTTATCATGCAACTATTAAACTAATCGTTTTTTCAACAGAGTACTTACACTCTATTGAAATATTCAGATTATTTCTTCCATTTATGTTAATTATTCGAATCCTTAAAAGTCACTTTACAAATATTTCCCAAGTCATCATAATCAATGCTTAACAAGCGCATTTCTTTGTTGAAATATTATAACCTATTCATAACTATAAAAAAGGGATGTAACTATTGTAACTACCACAACAAATAGCAATCAATTTTTCAATGCTGTACACTCAGTGCTCATTAATTTCAATAGATTCCCAATTGATGCTTTGAGCTCGATTTCAATAGCAATAAGAAATACCCAATCAAACCTGGATACAAATTCGGGTCCCTTGATCTTAAAACGGACAAAATAAAGCGATCCCTGATTAATTAGGTACTTAATTCGCTATGAATTTACACTCTAACATTTTACCTTTAAGATCTGATTTTGTATAGCAAGGAATATTTATTAATCGCTATATCGAAGTACCGTGACTTTCGTTTTGTTTAGCCCAAAAAGGTTGCGTCCCGAGGCGTAAGACCGTGATATATCAGGGTTGTCAGAGGGTCAAAATAAGATGTTTGGGGTTTAACTAACTTGTATACGCCCACAAGATGTTTATCGTTATTTTATTTCGTGTTCTAGACACAACAATAGCGAAGATTACGATGTCCTGGGAAATAGCGCTTAGTAAGTATAGGTTAAGAGAATTCGATAAGTGTGTTTAAAAAAATATATAGTCACACGGTTACGTGAATTAAATGAAGGTGTATCGTGTATTGTATACTTCATACGTTTACTGTTTAACCGCCATATGATTAAATGTAATCAATATCAAATATAAAAATATAAAACAGCCGATTTCTCCGAGACCACCAAATCGGGGTTTTACCTAGGTACCCGTTCGATTAAAAAGAAGATTTTGAAAATTGCTTCGCGATTTTAAGTAAGAACCTCCCCATTTTTTGAAGTCGGTTAAAACAGCCCGGCGGTAAGAGTTTTCTAAATAAACAGTGTTTAACCTGATTTTCAAATAAAAACTCAACATAATGAAACACTTCTTTCGTGAATCCAACGAACATTTAATTCAGAGGCGAAAAATTTCGCGTATTTCATTGCCATAAATTGGCAATATTTATTACAATAGAACCAGGACGTAGAAAATTCATTCTAGGGTCCCGTAACCAATTGGCAAAAAACAAAAGCCTTACAGATTAGTTACGTCTGTTTCTGTCCGTCAGTATGTCCGTAACTGTTGATACTAAATTAAAATTCAAATGCAAATTCAATTACTTGAATGTTATGAAACACATGTCAAAAATATATACAAAATTACAAATTCTACATATTTTGTAAATATATGTATTTATTCTGTGGACCGCAATAGCGCGTAAGAAACGAATTTCGTTTTCACACGTGTAACGTACGACGTTTTTCAGTACATATGGCCCTCCGAAAATTTCGACCTGACGTAAAATGAACCACTTCTCGTAAAAAAGGGCCATTTGTACTGAAATAGTACATTGCGACACAAGTGCGAAAAACATGAAATTCGAAACGAGTGGCGATGTTTTAAAACACGACTGATATCCCTATTTTCCCTCCTCCTCCCGTGTTTTAAATCGACACGAGTTACGAATTTCGTTTTTGCACGTGTCTCGTACGACGTTTTTAGTACAGAAGTTTTGGACCTGACGTAAAATGACCTACTTCTCGCACTAGTGGCCTAAAAAGTAGTACACCATCTGTACTAAAAAATATGTTATGCACATTACCATGAAACCTTCCACCGAAAATTTGTTTAAAACGAGGTTTTTTTTCTTTCATAATTTTTTTTTCGTCATAAATCGTTGTGCGCTAGTACGGAACCCTCAACGCGCGAGTCCGACTCACACTTCGTTTCTTTTTATTCCTTTATTCATGGTTAGGTTAAGCGCCGTAGGGATGAATTCGTTAATAATACACCACAGTTAAAAGAACACTAGAATAGTCGTAACGACCATACACACTGCATTTTTCATTTAACCACCCATAGCAACGTATCATACGATAACCAACACAAATTGGTATACGGCTCCGTAGTTAATAAACCATATTTGACAGAAAAAGCTATTATTTACATTTAACAGATAACCGCTTCGTAATAACCCGCATGGCAATAAATAACTGCTAAATATATCGATATACGTCGTAAATGCACATTCGCCTGCAGGCGGTTACTACATTTTTATTTTTAGATACGCCATTTTACTAAGTCTAAGTAGGCACATGAAAGATATACAACGTGGTTTTTAAAATGTTTAGTAAGAACGTTCTAGTGTATGCACTTTTTTTAAATTAGCAAAACTTATTCCGTGCTTTAGTAGAGAAGGAAAGAAATGTACATACACAAATATGGCTGACTTTCAATAGCATTTTGTACTCTTTGACACATACCGTGAAACACGTTTGTAGATGTATTTTTACGTCGATTTTAATAAATAGAAATAATTTTAGATAAAAACATTTTTTGTAGGTTTCTAGATACATACTCAAGGTTATGGTTTTATGTTGATGATAACATCAAGATTGTGTTCTGAGAGTGCGTGATTATGAAAAAATTCATTTTTTTTAGGTTTGTTTACATTATATTCGTTTTCTACTCAGTGTTTGTATACGTATGTTAACAGTTCAAACAACGTTTTCACTTTCCAACTTTTAGTAAACAAACACGAGGTGTATGAACTTGGTTGTATGGGTTAGGCGATAAAAGTAATTCATGTATAGTTCCCTTTGTTTTAAGTTCAGACAGGTATTAATGCCACTACTTCCTAACCTAACAATACAGAAGTAGAAAATACGGTCCATAAATTTACGTATTCGTACTGCCTCTATTTCGCATTGTTGAATTTATTTATTACCACGCAAAGTTGGACGTGAAGTTTAGCCATAAGGAATATAAGGATGCACATATAGGCATAACGATATGTACACCGTGTTTTTTATTTCCGTTAAAATTAACAGCCTTTTTGGTACGTTAATTGTAGCTACCTGGTATATCGCAATCGTATACGAAAAAGTTTATTTTCGCTTTTATACATAATAAATGAAATGGTAAGTGTGAGAGAACATTAAGAATAATATAGTTAATTTCAGATGACTGACGGCAGCTGTCAAAACAAGTATAAGGGTGAAGACACATTTATCAGCATGCGTACGCATTTTGTCTAATGAAATGGATCGTTTAGTATGAAACGTGTAAGCATGCGTACGCGTGCGGAAAGCAGGATGCGGTCCCATGCTAAGCTGACATTTTCTATAGACAAAATGCGTACGCATGCTGATAAATGTGTCTTCACCCTAATTAGGATGTAGGTAATAAAGGATACAATATACAGTTCAGTCCTTAAACTTATTTTTTTGATAACTCAATAACAATAAGAATTAGAACACTATTTTCTTAGGGAATTTTATAATTTACCTTTTAAATTGAATATTTTTTAATTTATATCTGACCTAAAATTTAACCCTTTAACGGGACTCAAAAAAATTCTGTCTTCAAGCCTCAACGCCATTATATAGTGATAAAAATACAAAAAGATAGTGCTACAGGATGGTCGTTTTGAGGCCGGTGCTCTATAAAGGGTTAAAGAAAAACAACACCGTGTAAGCATATCTTAGTTTTCAAAGATTCTGAGCCGTTTATAATTACAGTCAAATAATTATACGTTTGATGACTATTGTGTAATCTTTATAAGTGAAAAAGACATTGTTTCAAATGAAAATAGTATTAAGTTAATAAATTATCTAAGAGATTACAGTCTACATTAGATATATTGGAGCAGCCAGGGAGCTCACAGACATCTTTTATTGCCATATGGCGGTTAAGTGCCTTTTCATAATTCAGATATTTTTGATCACTGTAGTCGCTCTGAAGGTGGGTTTACACCAAACAAGCGAATGCTCATTCTAACCCCACTCTTCGAAATTCATTCCTTACACAAAACGTAATTCGTGAACGGCGCTAAAATTAACGAATTCCGACGAATTACGTTTTGTGTAAGGAACGAATTTCGAAGAGTGGGGATAGAATTAGCATTCGCTTGTTTGTTGTAAGCCCACCTTTATGTATCTAATAGTGATTCGACTGTAGCAACTCACATAATACGTCTGTATTAAAGCAAAGAGACTATAGGTACTTAATTTTCTTAGTAACAAATATACCTAATAAAAAATCCACGATATTCTAGAATTCAGTGAATAGATGTCTCTCGTCGCATTCCCAGCGGACATTAGCCGGCGCTGACCTTATATGTAAGTAAATAAATGTTTGTTCATACCTGTAGCCATACCATGACTTTTCAAGTATCGGTAATGTTAGGTTTTACTCGATACGTAAAGCAGGCCATCGCGCTCGCTCCAATACGCCAATACGAGCGCCATAGAAAACATTACGTATCGAGTAAAACCTAACTTATCCTTTACTTTCCAATTCATGGTACGGCTACTGACTCCATTATATAAACGCGATTCTAAAACGAAACCTTCTAGAAATACTCGTAAGTATTACAGCCACATAAACACGATATACTTTACGTCTTAATGCATCTCTGTTTACGTATAGATTAGTACAAAATCAATGGCACCACAAATATTTTCGCAGGCCTGAAGACCTACTCGAAGCAAAATCGACATCTTGCGTCTCTGTTACACATGCGTATTCACGTGGAAGCGTGACAGGGAGACATGTTCGTGGGTCGTAGTAGACCTGGTCATTACCTGTGAATAGGCCAAATTGTTCGCATCCTGGGCCGACGTATCTGCTTCTTTATACTTTTTCCGTCCCATAAAATACCTCAAAGAACGTATCCGGTAATTTTATAGCTATTCGTAATTTACTGGGTGTCTGTCCGTAATTTATTCGTTTGCTGTTAAATTGTATCTTTTTAGATCGCGTTCGAAATATCTTGAGATAGGTACTCGTATTATTAGGGAGTTTGGGACTTTAAGCTTCGATTTTCACTTAGAATTGCTTGAAGAGAGTTGAGATACTTTGACGAAAGTTTTTGTATAAGTATCGAGTAATACGAAACAAAATGAAATCACCTTATTCGCTCTTACATTGTTAATATAGTTACGTATATTTATAAGCATTATTAAGCATCTAGTCACTTACCTTTAGTTTGTTAATTTAATTGGTAAATTATATGCCATTTAAGTAGGTACTTTGGCGCTTGCGTTGTTACCTCTGTATAATGGCGTAACCACCAATTGCTCTTTAGCGCATATTTTTGTATACAGTATCCATGAAGGTGATTAAAAAAACATATTTCAAACGTTTCTTCATATAATTATTATAACTCAAGGATAAGTATATTTCAATATCATCTACTGGCCAATTACCAGAATCATTCTAAGCGGCGTCGAGGCCGCGGCTTCCTTTTGAGAACAACGATCACTGTATATTCGCTTGCGCAAGTACTTACGTCTAACATAGAATAATATGTTATTTCATCTATATTCCATAACTGACTTCAAAACCGACCAAGAGCATGTCGAGCCCTGCTCAGTATAAAGTTCCGTAGTTATTCGAAAACGGTTGGACCGATTATTTTAGAAATAGTTTTACTTTAATTAAAGTATTCGATAAGCCCAGACACATGATTTTTTTTTTTTTTTGAACCCACGGATTCAAAGTTAGAGGGGCGGGAACTTATTTTTTTCTGCGAAAATATTAACTTTAGAAATAAACTTTCTTTTGAGACCCTAATTTTTTAAGAAAGACCTATTGACCGATACCCCCCACTATATGATTTTAGCAAAATAAAAAAAAAACCCATCACAAGTATGAGAGGTACCAGAAAAATAGTTTTTATTCTATCACTTTGTCCGCAAATTGAAATTTACAGTACTAATGGACACTGCGCTATGCTGTGGACAGACAAACGGGCATGGCGAAACTATAAAGGTTCCTTGTTTGCTACGGAACTCTAAAAACGTGGTGTAAGATAATGAAACTCGAACCTATTAATGCTATTGCACGACAATTACTACGGGAACAGTAGCCATACCATGAACTGCTGGTACGTTATTAACGCGGGTTTACTTTCTATTGATCCTGCTCATACTCGCGTCTCGCGTATTGGTGTGAGCGAGCCGGACAGAAAGTAAGACCGCGTTAAGAACGCGGCGGCAGCTAATGGTAGACACACTGTTGTATAGAAATCTACAGTCGACTTCAGAAATATATATACAATTATGCACCCTATTTCAATACCATAAGTAAAATAATGTACACATATTTTTAGTACAGATGGTGCCTTTTTAGACTCCAGTGCGAGAAGTGTGTCATTTTACGTCAGGTCCAAAACTTCGGAGGGCCACCTGCACTAAAAAAACGTCGTACGAGACACGTGCAAAACGAAATTCGTAACTCGTGTCGATTTAAAACAGGCAGTGTTTTAAAACATCGCCACTTCTTTCGAATTTCACACTTGTTTTTCTTGTTTTTCGCACTTGTGTCGTAATGTACTATTTTCTACTCCTGACCTTTTTTTTGCTAGTTACATAGCTACGCACACTATTGTAAAGATATACATAATTACATTTGTCAAAAGTCTTTAGTCTATTTCTCAAAAACGCACTCTCAGCCGGTAACGTAATGTCGCAGCAGCGTTGTTCGGTAAGAGAAGAGACGCGAGATATATGGGCGTCTCTCGCTGCTAGACGTCGTCACTTTCCGAACAGACTCAAAAACGTACTGCGTGCTACCACAGACTGCCACATCACACCTATGAATCCTATGATAGACGCCATATTGAATTTGTTCCGATCTTCGAATTTTTACACTGCTACCAACATTAGTACCAGATTATTTATCACAATAATTATTAATTATAAATTAAAATAATATAAGGTTAAAAAAGATTTTTAAAAGAAAGGTTTTGTTTTTTAAATTATTAATGTGATAAAATATATTTTTGTACCAATTACACATTTCATATTATGCAAAATTAATTATTTTTACCTCTGGCAACTAAGCGCGGGTTTAAAAGCAAACTTATCCATAGACAATGGCAGCTGCATTAAAAAAAAACCTTCCCGCTTTCCGCTAGCAGTTGAAAGTTCTACCGCGAACTTCGAAATTGAGTTTCGATCTTTTGTCTCTGTCACTTCAACAAGATTATTATTAGAGTGACAGAAACGGATGCTCGACTTTTGCGAATTTCGAAGTTCTTGGACGGCCCCCATGCCATTTGAGTCGATTCGCATAGTTTGTGCAAATGTGCAGTGCCGGAAAAATGTGATTTGTTTCATTATTATTATTAATTTCTAATGTTCTGCCTGCTCCTTTTGGGAGTGCAGGTACGTATGTAACAATATTATTTTAGTTTGTTTATATACATACTAGGTGTTTAATGGTGATAACTGGAATAGATGTGTGGCGTTCAGTAATGTATGATATTTTATTAGTTCTGTGTGTGCTATGCCACTTAGTCGTAGAAAAAGTATAGTATGCAACGTTGTATTATTAGTTCAAAAAATGCTCGCGACGTCTTCAATTGCGATACTCGCCCTTCGGGCTCGTATCGCAACTCACGCCGCTCGCATTTTTTGACCCCTTATAATACCACTATTGCATAAAATACTATTATGAACTAGACTATAATAAACAGCCGTTTCTTGTGCCTCTTACACAGTTTACCTCGTAGAGAAAGTTATTTTAAACAAATAATAGATTTACATTTTATTACGTTTTTGAAGTAACTCTGTTTAGGAATCATATGTCAGCTGCAGCTTTATAATCTTAGTTTATGATGCGAACACAACCGAGATTGCATTGCATGTTCAAGATTATTTCGGCATTTCTCCGAGCATTTCAACCGCTGTGACTTCGGTCGTGGTATTACCCGATTTCTGCAAGTATCTCATACATTTTTTGGTTAAATTGGTAGTTATCAACTACGTCTACCAATATATCCAAAAGTTCTTGCATCTCTCACGGGATTCGTGAGATAAGCCTGCCACCGAAGTCACGGCGGTTGAAACGCTTGGAGAAATGCCCATTTGTAATTAATGGTTTGGAAACCGATATGACGGTATGTTATTGTAGAATTAATTTAATTAGCGCATCATTTTGAATTTCAATGTCTTGAAATGGAATGTCTTGGAATTATTAATATCAAATGTCGAAACATCGTAATTTAGAAAATGTATTTGTTTGTAGTTCTATTCAAACTATACCGCTTTCTATATAAAGTCCAAAATCAAATAAACAGTACTTTAGCCAATTTTATAAAATATCGTTTTATTGTTTTGCGCAACCTATGTTGATTGTTGTTGAAAATAGAATCACAGTTTTATGGTTATTTCTGATCGTTTGAAATGCGTTTCAGAAATCGTTTTAGGATATCATTTCAATCATGTCCAAAGGCGATATGATGTAGCTTAATACATTATTGTGATAAACATATTATTGCAAAATGAAACATTAATGGAAAATATAACAATATATGTGATTGTAATACTAATAAAATGTCTAAACACCTTTATGGCAAGTGACATAATGGAACGTTTTTACTTAACCGCTCACATATCATATTTTAGTTTACCTATAAATGATACCTTAGAATTTATTTTCGGAGCTATGCAAGTCTCTTCACAACGATTTTCTTCTCTGAAACCTAGCGGTATTTGTAAATATCAACTGAAATCTCGTACATAAATTCCAAAAAAGTCATTGCTGCAATCCACGATTCGAACCCGGATTAAAAGTAGAACGTCTGAACTAATCGACCATAACTTGGCTAAACACGGTAAAAAAACAAGCATGAAATTCAGTTAAAGACACGTTATATCGTAACGATGCACCGATTTTCCTTGACAACCACGCGAATCTAAATACAACTTCCGCCAAGTCAAACAGTGATAAAACAAAATGAAAACACGACAGAACTCCCAAACAGCGGGTTAACGCAAACAACGAGCACGTTGGTGTTAAACAAAGTACAAACATATAAGACGGAATACATCGTGACAAGAATGACGAAGGAAAAACATATCCAATTACTGAATGACGTTTATAAATAAGGAAAGACAGAAAAGTAACTGAGCCCCTTTGATGTGATGTAATGTTAAACATGGCTGCTACAGTTACTTTACTGTGCATGTGTGTCATAATAAAAAAAGTGATTACACCAAATGCGCGTTAAAGAATTTTCATTCGAGTAGGAAAAGCAAATAGTGCTAATATTTTACGTGAAATTACAAAAACCGAGGTTCAGAGATCAACTGTTTTCGGTCATGTATGTCACTTTCGGATTTTCCCAGGCTTCATGTCGGACTTGGTCGTTTCTGAATATCAGAATGAAGATACATGATTGAGATAATATTTTTGTATTCATCAACAAGTCACTCAAATTCATTCAAAAGTGAACTTTAAAATAGATGAACGGTTACGAAGTAGAATTTTAAAAATACTTCAGCTAATTTAGGAGAACGCAGATTCAAACTGAAAAATACACTGCAAAGCAGCAGTCGAAGCACAACACAAGGCGAGGCTTACTAAAATTATCATAAAAACGCATTGCCAATAAAGTCACAATTATAGCAGTATAAAATCCCTTTTAACGACTACTGAAAACAGCGCGGCGGCATAGCAACAATGATAATTTTAACCAGCTTAACTTTATTCCTACGTAACAGAAATTTCGGAGCGGATTCCGGGAGAATTTTTAATCCCTCACGTTCTTATGTTATTTCTGTCCGTTTATCTTTCTCTGTTAATTAGTTCGGCTAACTGCCGAAAGTTTTACCTTTTTAGGCTCTTCGTTTATAGGGTTAGGCATCTTAAGCGTTTGTTCATGGTCACTCTTGAGTTTTTGCCATACAATTCCAACAACCTAGGTAATCCAGACGATAAAGAATGTTAATGTTACATTATAATCGACTGTAAACTTACTCGAAATGCCAAACGAATAAATAATAAATTCCAAGTGCAAGTATAAAAACGAACTTTCAAGGATTAAGTATGATGATGATAAAAACATGTGGAGCGTAGCGTCAGTTGCAATAAATTGTATACTAAATATAATATGTACTTAGACGAAATGCCTGTTTGGTTTCTTATGCTATTTTCTGAAACACACACAACGGGAATATTTTTGCGAGAGTCGTTTGCAAATTGTAACTTGTCCTACTAAATTGAACGGATGTTTTAACAAACCTAGAAATTAATCCAAATCTAAAAGAAGCAACTTAAAGCAGAACAGCTGCATGAAACACTAGTACAAATAAATCTTCCCCACAATTTCAAATCAGTGTCATTTGGCAAGAGAAAACATTTTTATAGAACGCACAGAGACAAAAGGTTCGAAAGAGTTTTCTTAATTTAAAAATAAGATTCGGAAAGTCGTCGTTGGCCAACAATCTGTCGCTGTACGTTTGAAAATAGAATCGGTTTAGACTTACGGACGCTAACGGACGGCATGCATTAGTTTCGATGTTCATTTCAAGATGGCAGTCACGTGAATCGGCTGTTGGCAATCTGAATTTCCTTAGCCATTTTCTGTTCCGGCATATAAGAAATTTATTCGGAATATAAAAGTTAAGGACTAACACATGAATCCAGAGTTGGTATATCGCACGTTAAGACGTGAAAACTCCAAATTTCGGCAAATTTAGTAAATGATACCTATGCACCGTCCAATAAAAGTATACCTTATGAATCTTATCATGTGGTCAGATGAAAAAAAGACATTTTATTTTTGAGTTTAGCATGCGTTTGCTCTTAACATACGTACGATATAATGCTTAATCCGCGAAAGTTGTTTTTTTTTATTTATTTATCGATTCATTAAAATATGTCTATGCAGTTTTAACAATAGACACGTGTTCCTTCATCGTAGGGTTTTTTTTAAATATAGGTAAAACATACCAGTCCGTTTTAAACCCTTTTGCAGATTTCTATTTTACAGGTTGTTTTGACGAGGTCAATATTCCAATACCGGGAGGAATCATCAAACGCGACTTTGATCAAAGTATCCTATATTGTCATGAATGTTTTACGCCGGAAACAAATGAACCGCGTGTAATTTTGTCTCGTTTGCCTAGCCGTATAATTTCTCTGCGCGTGATTCTGATATAATATAAACAATAAATTATGAGACTAGGAAATGAATTTTGTTGAGCGGAAGATGCCGTTTGTTATAATTTTATTGCCAAATGTCTGAGAAAAGCTATTGCGAAATTGACGTGACGTGTTTTAATATATAACATTTACAATTTATTACAATCGCAGAGAAACTGTACAGATGCATGTTCCTAGTACGAAAACAGTATTATGATTGGCGTTTACTACAAAAAATAACCAAGTTCACAAACGCAACGCTTCATAACGTAAGCGCCATTTTTTTACGAGTAGCGGTTTGTTGTAAACTGTTTTGTTTACATTTATAATGAATTACTTAGGCTTGTGAATGATTTGAAAAACATTTTTACTAATCATTCGCTATTGATTTAAGTATTAATTTAGGTTACGAATATTCGTAATATAATTATATTCATTTACCATGCTGCTGTCGTCAACGAAATATGAAATAAGTTATTTAATTTCCAAGAATTATCATTTTCGCATAAAATCATACAAGGTAGTATTTATAGTGCAAAATGTGCAATGTGATGATCGTGTAGCGTACAATGAAAAGCTTTTAAATGAGGCTTGTTCATTGAATTAAACATTTACAGTTTGAGAATAAAATAAACCAAATGAGCAAAATTGAATGAGCACATTTTCGTTATTGTTCGACTCGTTATTATTACATTGAACTACGTATCTTATTACATTTGCTCAACATTTACGTGGACTCTTACAGGATTTACTTTTTTAAAACAATTAATAAAGAAAAGTTGGTCAAATGTGTTCCAAAATGAATAAATATAAGAATAGTAGAAACGAACAATTAAAAAATTACTTTGTTTTAAATTTAAATATTAGATTTCATATGCCAAAGAAAATATAGGTGCCTAAATTTAAGGTGGGTGGTAAACTTCGGTATAATATATTTTCTTTGGTATGTGACATCTAATATTGCAATTGATATACATACACATCTAATAGTGTTAATACTTAAAAAATACTACTCAAAAAACAAAACAACCACTTCCAAAAAAAAACTTTATTTCAAATAAGTTTTAACTGAAGGTGGTAGTTGATTACAATGATAAGAAAATTTTATTTTTTCGGTACTTAGCAAATAAATTTAAATACAAATAATGGTAGTGTAACTACTTTAAATTTTAAAGACTAATAAAATTCTATGTATACATAATATAATTGCTTGCTGAAACAAAATACACGAGTCAATTTTTTTCAAAAAAAAATTGTTACCAGATGATTCTGCTGTTTTAAATTATATAAAATATTTTAAAAATAAAAATAAAACCGCCTTCAAAAATTCGCCCGAACTAAAAAGTTAAAAATAATTTTGGTTCCTACTACTTAGGATTTCCTACCCAAACCTTTAAACCTTTTACCCTATTCATTGAAATAAAACATTATGGCTAGGTACCCTACAGATTTCTTAGAAGTCGGTGCCAAGCCGAATACGTTCATAGGTATATATTAGATAGAGCTTTGTAACTTACTGTCACTCCGATTACGCTTTTATCAACAGAATGGTCTGCCTCAGTCATTTTCATGAAAGCATAACCGGAGTGATAGTAAGTTACAAAGCTCTATTAAATACATATAAGTACTCGCGAAGTGAACATATTTGGCTTGGCACCGACTTCTAAGAAATCTGTAGGGTACCTAGCCATAATGTTTTATTTCAATGAATAGGGTGAAAGGTTTAAAGGTTTGGGTAGGAAATCCTAAGTAGTAGGAACCAAAATTATTTTTAACTTTTTAGTTCGGGCGAATTTTTGAAGGCGGTTTTATTTTTATTTTTAAAATATTTTATTTTTTGCTTTTTAGTAGTGTAAATATAAAATCGTTATTCAGTATGCTCTAAATACTTATAATTAGAATGTACTGCACTGTAGTAGGCCATAAAACCTGAACTGGCAAACTTATAAGAATACAACAACAATTTCAAAGGTAACAGACTTAGCATGCCAATATTATTTAAAGAATCACTAACCGCTAACCGACATGTCATAACTACTAAGAAAACACTTGAATAGATCTCGAAAATGTATGACATTTGTTGTATACAAAGAATGATCCTCCAACCCCTAATCGTTAAGGAGTTATTCCTTTTATCATCAGCTCACCAACATGAGACTATGACCACCTAAAGGCAAATACTCGAATAGCCTCCAAATATATGAAATATGTTATATTTAAAGAATTATCCCCCAACTCCTAATCTCCAAGGAGTTGTACCTTACATCATCAGCTCACCAACATAAAAGGATGACCACCTAAAAGCAAATACTCAATTAGCTTCCAAAATACAGGAAATATGTTATACTTAAAGAATTATCCCCCAACTCCTAATTGCTAAAGAGTTGTACCTTCCATCATCAGATCACCAACTTAAGATGTTCATGACTAGATGCAAATACTTGATTAGTCTTCGAAAATAAATGAAAAATGTCATGTGTGCCTACAACATTTGAAGAGTTCCCTCGATTTCTCCAGGATCCCATCATCAGATCTGGATTCGGTGACAATGGGACCAACTAGAAGGTATACCCTTTCAAACAAAAAAAGAATATTTCAAATCGGTCCACGCGTCTTCGAGTAATCGGGGAACATACATAAAAAAAAAAAAAGATTTCGACGAATTGTAAACCTCCTCCTTTTTGAAGTCGGTTAAAAATGGAAATTCCGAATTCCCTTACGACAGATGACAACCCAATGAACGAGTTTGTGACACAATTTCTGCACAACGTGAACTCAAAACGACGCGTGTGAGTTTTTTTTTTCTCTTTTTAACCGACTACAAAAAAAGGAGGTTAACTTTAGACGAAATTTTTTTGTGACGTTATTTTTTAAATAGTTGGCCACCAGTTTGCTTTGGAAATAAATGAGGACAATTTGCAAAATTAATCGCGAAATATAATTCGTCGATTAATCAACCGTTTCAATAAACATACCAAGTTTTTTTAGGGTAAACGACATACCTGTAAATGTACCTACCTACCGAGTTTTCCTTGTGATTCAATGAGTGATCACTGCTAGTCTTAATAGTTAATTATTTACGTTCAGCCAAGTAGGTACATAAAGTACCCGCTGGATGCGGGCGGCACAGGACCGGTCATTGTGGCAATCTTTGGGGGAGGCCTATATTCAGCAGTGGACGTCTTTCGGCTGATAAGATGACGATGATGATGAAGTATAAAAATATGCATTGAAAGAATCCTCTCATAAATATGTTACGACGTTCTTATTACAAAGATTTAAAGAGCACCGGAACATGTTATTGGGCATTTTTATACACACCTTATTTTGCCTTTAACTGTTGATAAAAGTTATTTTACAAATTACAGATTATCAAGAACGGACTTCAATGAGAAAATTTTTACCCACGACGTTAATCTTTGGGAAAAACGTGTTTTCAATTAACTTTAAATGAAGTTCCCATTAATATTCTAAAGACAAAAGGAATTTGCATCCAGCGATAAGACAAAAGCCTTATTTCTATACGAAACCTTCAAGTAATTAATTTTAATTTATCGGAAGGGAAATACAGTTTGACAATTTTATCGTGACTTTTCTTTATCATTGTGTTGTTACCTACTTTTGTCCTTTTTCGGTTGTTCAATTTACTAACAACGTTTTTACTTATGAAATCCTAGATAGTAAGTGAATTATTTCTAAATAGGTTTGGGGGAGGTCTGTGTTCAGCAGTGGGTCTTTCAGCTGGTATGATGGTGTGATTTTCGAATGAATGGGTCAGAAATTTGTTAAAAGGAATTTGAAATGTGTCTTACATGGAGAATATCTGCAAAAGATTTCCTTTTCAGAACATGCCTAGTTATTCTTTGATTCAATGAGAATAATAACATAAAAAGCATCTTATTTCAAGTGCAAGTATTTCTTCAATGTTGACAGACAAAATTACCAGCAAATGTTTACAGATGTCATTATCATTATTGTTGCAACCCTGCCAATATGTGTGTGCAATGTGCAACCTTCGGGTGTCATTTGTTTTAGATGGTCATTTCAAGACAAGACAGTCATGCTAATGAGATGTGATAAATAAGTTAATAAAATAAGTACCAAAAATACAAGTAATATTTACCGGCGTATCTCAATGTGGGTAGTAACTAGGCTAAATTTTTTAAAGTCAATTGTTTAAAAAATCTTTAGGTTGATAGTATTTTGATTTAGTAGGTAAGACTTACACAGAATATCAAATGAAAATTCTGTTTATTTTTTTCTTTTTGCTAATTACAACATATTTAGGAAATGTCGAAATCATAACCTAAGTATTTATTCGTATCTACAAATTTTTAATTAATGAAACTGTCGTGAAATATACATAGATCGCGAAGATTTTCACAACACCGATAGTTGAAAGGTTGAAAAGTTTAACAAAAAAACCGCACAATGTTTATTATTATTAATATCCAGGTTTCTTTAGATTTCCCTGTTCAAAAAAAACCTTAATGAATAAGTTCAATACTCACGTTTTAAAAAACCGGTAGTGCAAACAAAATCCTCAAAAATAATAAACAAAATCGGTCACGAAACACAAACAGCCTCTACACTCCAACAACATAAAAATCACAAACGGTATACGATTGACCCGATAATTTGCAAATCGGATTTGAAATACGTAAATTTTCGCGGGAAACCAGCCAACGATGTACACGTAATACCCGGACGATGGCCCGAGCGCGACTGAGGCGAACTATGAAATCCACTAGGCACCTGCAATGCGTGCGCTGATGATGCGCAAAAGAGACACCATATCGTAAATATTGAGCTAACAGACAAGGATAGAGTATACACACGTGGTTGTAAGGGTAGCTTCAGGAATGGGGCGCGTCGAGCGAGTGAATAGGACATTTTACAGAAGGAAAAGTGACGTTGGTATTTTTTGTATTGTTCCATAACAATGGAACTCTTTTCGTGATTTTTACGGTAACTGCCGTGCTGGGCATGATTCCGATCGGCAAGCGACGAAGTGTACGACCTTGAATAACTTGAAACGTTACTTGAATGAAACGACATCTTAAAGATCGTTATTTTGGTGCTTCATCATTTCACTTTCATTGCTTTTCACTTTGTTCATAGCGATTACAAATCTATAACCTGCCTGCCTATTGATATTATAATAACATTGATAACATTGCTGTAGTAGGCACCTAGTAGTAATGCAATATCGTACATTCAATAATTATAATTCCTTGCGTGCTTCACCGGCCTAAAATTGTACGATTAAAGGTTTCGGAAACAGGTGGATAATTGGATATCTATTGTTTTTTCCTTAAAATATGATATACAATATTACAATATTCAAGTGAGGAAATGTTATGTAAGTCGGCGTGATTAAAAATGATAACTTTTAATTTAATATAACGAGTAATAGGTACTATTAAAGAGACAATAATCGTATTAGAATAAATAATCCTACATGGTCAGCCTACGTCTGTCCACTGCTGGACGTGGGTCTCTCTTATTAAGTATGCGTATAGACGCATTAAAAAAAATTATAAATAAAAATAACATAAAAAAGCCTTTATTTCTTACAGAAAAAAATAAAAATACAATGATAACAATGTGTTGATAATTTTGGTTTTTTTGGTACTAATAATTAAAAAAAATAAGATGTTCAATGATCATTTTTAGGTTTAGGTTTTTTCTGCAAGAACCACTCTGCAGGTAAAGGCCTCCTCCAAAATGGCACAGTACCTATTCTCTGGATTTCGCTGTTTCGAGCCAGTTTGGACCCGTTGTGGCTTATAGACGCATTAGTAAGTAATTTTATTTTAGAGTAGTTTTGTGAAAATATATTGTTTTATTTACTTTTTTGCCTCAGCTGTGATGAAAAACATTGTGTGTGCCACACGCTCATCCTGAATTTCTTATTTACCGCCCTTAATACAC
>JALPQI010013486.1:0-25940 GCA_025490895.1 Thaumatotibia leucotreta | reverse complement strand
ACGAAAATATTTTAATATGTACGTCTAGAGTGGAACTGGTTTTGGCAGGTTTTCCAAAAAATTTAATTAATTTACATCAACTTTTCACTTTCAAGACAGCTAGTGTTAGCGTGGATTTTTTTGATTTCGGAATATAGCGTAGCGTCAGTAGCTGATTTAAACTTTAACGATTGTCACTCATATTCAGGCCTACTACCGTGAAAGCCGAAATTCGTAAATTTCGAGGATTTTTCTCTGTCACTCAAACGAAGGCGTCATTAGAAAGAAAGAGATAAATCCCCGAAATTTATGAATATCGTTTTTCGCGGTAGGGCCGCGGAGATCGGACAAATTTAATGTGCGTCGTTGTTCGCAATAATATGGGAATGACTCGAAAGTTGATAGAATAATTAATAATTTATTCATTTTCAGATAATTGCCCATTTGACACCGGTAACTATGAAAACCTTTGTGCATAATCACCTCAAAGCTTCAAAATCAAATTTCAATAAATTATTCATTCAATCAGATTTGGTGTCATGTCCATATTATTGCGAACAATTACGCACATTTGTCTGATCTCTGCTCATATTTTAACGACAAACGGATCTCCTTAGCTTAGTTGGTTAAATTAAAAAAAAAACAGCAGAATATGTTTTGCGAATAAATAAGTGGTGAATTATGCTTCAATGGAATACCTATTCTGATAACATTTTATTCGAATAATGCCCATCTCCGATTGTAAATGTAGTATACCTGTAGTAACTACCTAATAGAATAATGTGATGTGAAGGATGTCAGCGCTTATCGGGTAGCTTAGCCGACATTTGGCTTTCGCATACAAATTAAACCAGACACGTGTATCGGAAACTATAAATATGTTATATCAACGTTTGTAAGGTACATTATTGACCTGAATATTGATTGAAGCTAGCATAATATAGGTATTATACGTGGAAACACATTTAATACGAGTATATTTTCATATGAATGGAAAATGTAAGAAAATTCTTTGATGTCGAGTTAAACTGTATTGTATAAATATGAAATGAAAACGAAATAATATCTAATTACATATTTCTGTAAATTATTATATTAGCCATTAAGTTTTATAATACTTCATACACAGTTTCATAGAGCCTATTATTAGGTCGGTGTCTTTCGCCAGTAGATAGATTTGTTATGTGTGTGAATCTGCGGAAAATTGCAGATCGCTTATAGCTTGGGAATACGAGAGTGGCACACGAGAAAATCCTTTTAACTGGAAACAGTTTTGACAGCTACATTATGAGAGCAAAGCAACCAAACGATTGGGACATTCAGGCGTACGTAGATCAACAAATCAAATTCCGGCCTTACAGTCGATACATATAACATATGGCATTAGAAGAGGTTGGCGTCAGTTAGTGGGTATAGAGATACAGTCATACAGGGAGATACGAACCGGTAAAAATTCGATTTTAGCTGGAATCATTTATATAGGCTTTAACCAATGCGACCGCTATAACATATGAAACAACGCGAAAACCATCAGCTCTTATGAGATTTCACTGGTGACTGTGCAAATCAAATATGACGTTCGAGTTTTAATACGGAAACGCTCTCATAGGAATGCAAACTGTTAAGACCGAAAGGGACAAACAATTATTAGCGGCTTGTTAAGTTAACAAACGTTTATGAATAAGGGGGTAATACTATATCTACGTCAGTTTTAATTTAATATTCAATGCCTTTAAAAAAATCATCAGGCTACTAGCGATCTTCTCTTTGAGAAAGGTTGAAAGCTATAGATAATAGTATTGTAGCTAAGCAAATGCATTAGTGCCATCAAATGCTGGACAAGGCTTTAAATGCAATACAATTGGACAAAAAGTAGCATACACTAGCTGAAGGTGTTAACCTATTAAAACTTATAGCTATAAAAACGATACATGAATTAGTTTGAAACAACGAACGGCTATTGCAAACTCAGGCACGTAAAGTTGGCTCGTAAAAATAAAGTCTACTGCTTCGTTGTGGTAAAGTTCCTGAAAACAATATAGTGAAAGTGGGAAACATGAGTACCTATTTACATACATATTGTATAATTATTAATCTATCATCAAAAATATAACATTAAAATATCCGAAATACAAATTCTGAACTAAGCAACCTGAAAAACGTGATAGTGACGAGAGACATTAACATGTACAAGCAATTCATCTAAGCGGTGGATTTCATCCCGCTCGTCAGATGCGGTTCACGTAACGCTTGTATGGCAGAAATACGGCAACGTTTGCGCAATCTTTATTTCACAGGGCCGACACCGTTAGAGTAACATTTGCGGGACTCCCGACCAAGTAGCCCCATAAAAATGGAATATCAAATGAAAATTTCTTTCCGCTCTTGGGTTTATTGCGGTCAGGGCTGCAGTTCATTCACATTAGGTTGTAGTGCTCAAGGGTATGGAAACTTTGTTCTGAATGAAAATGAAAAGTTGATTTTATTTAAATTGTGCAGGCCAGAAGCCACGGAGTGAAGTAGATGCAATAAATGTTCGTACATCGCGTGGTTTATGAAAGTTATTCATATCTTAGACTCATAAAATTGCCAATAAATGAGATGATCTCTACCTTACAATTTAAATTGTCTGATATATCGGCACCATAATTTCAACGCCAAAGATCGATATATAAGTCCCAGTCCACAGATTTTTTTTATATCATTCATAGAGCTTGTTCCTTCAATTAATATTGTTTCTGTCTTCAAATTGTATTTCATAATGAATTCCAACTTTGAGTAAAGATGATATTACACATTCGGTATAAAAAAAACCCATATCAATTCGCTTCGCCTCCATTTCCACGCTTATGCGCATTCCCTTGGCAAAACAGTTAAATTATCATCTTTATTGTGCAGCCATATGACAGAGTCATATCTACAACAAGTCTCGGATTTGAGGACGACGGGTGGGGATGTCTGAAGAACGTGAACTCTGAAAACGTCTGAATGGTAATCATATAATTTCGATTTTAATAAGTTTAATTCATAGAATGTCGCTTTATTTTTTCTAATGTATTGTGTTTCCATTGTGTCCTATGTACTTATTGTATTTCCATTTTATCGAAATGTATATAAATACATTGTTTTTCAGAATTTTACTTAAATAGGATCAATGGGTATCATCAGCAGTGCAGTATTATGCTTAGCACAGGATTTATGTCATTATGTCGCCGCGAGATAGATTTTGCATTACTTATACTTAACTACTTATATTATTAAAAGAGGGATGGATAGTCCATCTCGTGGTCACATATTGTTGCAATAATCCAGTGCTAAGCGTACAGGATCAGTATGGGTTTAATAAATACAGTATAAGAAAAAATGGATTTAAAGACTAGTCAGTCTACTTCAGCACTTCTATTCTAGTACTCAATGACTGACAGTGACAGTAAAATGTACTTTTGACTTTGGCTACGGTATTTTATATAACCTAACCACCGCTACGACCTCGGGTCTCGACAAAAGTGAGCTTGTCTACTAATTGTGTATTCACCGTTGCCATGATAATTATTAGGTATCATTACTTGACAATTTTTTGTTTCATACCTTGATTTTTAATTACCCTTATAAAATCACTATTGCACAAATTAAGTACGTTTGCTTTTTAATTTACCGGAGAAAATCCCCACAAATAAAATACCAACACCTTATTTGACTTGTTTCACATATAAAGGGCCTATAAATGCCGAATTTGCTGGGATTGAGCAATTTGCACGGATTGGCCTGCAAGATATCTGTTCTGAATAAAAAATAGATGAATATTTTTTGAGGAGCTTTGCTATCTATAATCTTGAGCAAATCTTTTAGACAATATTCAATAGCAAAAGCGCAGTAAAACCGTGTCTCCACATCAAACCTGAACAAATAATACCACATCCTCCGTTCGTCCGTTTGCGTCAATTTTCGTCGCTATAATCACTGTGAAAAATCGTTCTTATCAGACTCATATTAGAGTTGGAGATGAACTAACAACGAGAAGAAGGCCATTGATGCAAACATTAAACAAAGTTTCGTTTACTAAGATAAGAAAAACACGATACGGGCTACGTTTGTGAAGTCCTTTCAAATTTTTGCAGAACTCGTGGATATCGTGAAGGGGGAAGTATACTTTTTAGAGTTTTCAGAGTCTTTGTGTAGAGTACAATATGTATTTAAAAAATAGAATAATTGGGTCCAATATGCGCATTTTGAGATACTTTGCCAATTTAAGGGTTAATAAAAATAACAACATTGCAATACCAAGAAAGAGCTACATATTTTATATATATCCACCTCCACCATCATCAGCCTATGATAGTCCACTGCTGGACGTAGGCCTCTCCTATTAACTATGCGTATAAACGCATTAGGAGGAAAATACCCATAATCGCCACGCTGGGCAAGCTCGCAGTAACGTGTCCACTATGATAACGCTGCTGCCCATCATCAATCTTTTATCAAATAATGGTCAGTGACGCTTCAATCCCTTAGTCGACTCTTACGACACCCGCAGAAGGAGTTGGGGTGGCGACAATTGTGTTCTTATTGGCGTCAACATACGATATTTATATAAAATATTTAAATATTATTTAATATAAGTAGGCATGAGTAGTTTAAGTTGTATTTATACTTATGGATACAGTTTTTACATTATATCACCGTATTAAGATGGTGGTGGTGATTACTGATGATACATCATCATCTCCTCCTGACCTCGGCCAAGGCGATTTAATTCCCGAATGAATGACTGTATAGAAAGAAGATAATCTGTAATATACCTCATTTTATAAACGCAGATATTCATTACCTTTCTTCCGCTATTAAATTAAATCGGCAATAATTAAAAATGTTCACATAGAATAGCGAGAAAACGAAGAGCGTAAGATAGTGTGAATTATAAAAGTTCAATACAAATATCGATGATGTTAATTAATTATATGATGATACTTAATTTATTCGTTATAAATACGAGTAAAACATATGACACAACGTAGGCGTGTCAGACAAGGCATTACTCAAAATACAGTACCTACATTCCTGGTATTGTGGCTACGGGACCCTCGTCACATATAACGGGAAACGTCAAGAGCTCTCCACCGATAATACAAGTAATAACCGGTGCTATACGACACAAGACGGGGCGATGTGAAGCACTAACGTGTGGTATTAATACCCCATCCTTACTATAAACTGTCATTTGAATAGAGCATAACTGAACCGAAAAGCATTCAATATCAAATATTTATGATAATTGTAAAAAATTAAAACTAAAAATATGTATCATGTACCATTAAGAGTCCGGTAACGATTTTAAAAGTGAAAATCGTTAATAACGGAATAATATATAAAAATTGTATTTGTTAGGACAGTATGAACTATTGGTATTACAAATAAATACTTTTGACAATTATATACTAATATTTAGTATATCAAAACACGATTATTAAGAAGCTTGTTTAACGAGGACGTTGATTACTATAATAGTGTTCTAGATTTTTCATTATACATTTTCATGCCATCTAATTCATTGTAAAATTAATTAATTAGGCACGATATGAAGTTTATTTTTGAATTATTATATTTATGAAATATACTTTATAAGTACCTACTCTAATTAATTTACTAAACATTCTATTTTTTTCTTGAATTTGCTCTAGCTAAACACACACTATCCCGTAAACGACTCATTTTCCAGCACATACGTACATACAACTTACCGCCTCTTTGATATAATTTTAATTATAAAAAAAGTGAACACAATTTGCCTCTTCGATCAAAAATCGCGAAATAGCCGCTCGATTGAGATCATTGTTTAAAAAAACCATGAACAAAAACAGAAAAGTACTTCACTGGCCCAGTTAGAATTGAAATGATCTTCCGTAAATAAAGGTACTATTTAAAATGTTAGCAGAATTATTTTCAGTTACTCCAAGCTAGATGAGCATAACTTGCTCATAAAAAAAAACTATACCGGACTCTTAAAGTGGCACGCATGGTGGTTTGTGTTTGTACACAAGTATGAAAAAAAAACGAAGCCTATAATGTACTTATTTTATACGAGATGAAAAATGAACGTTAAGGAAAAATTAAAAAAAGAAACGTAAAACTTCTTACCTAATCCTAGATGTTTAACGACCACTTCCTGTAATCGGATACCATTACCGACATTAGATCTGATTGCGGAACTCATCGGTCTTATTTGGAGAGCCAGCTCAGTGGAAATTCATGATTTCCCATTTCTCGATAGATTTTTTTAGTTGGGTAGGAATTACATCGCATTAGCAAATTGCGTCACCGAAATATTTCAGTAAATAAACATTACTTATGAAAAAGAGTGACCTGGGGTAAATTTATACAAAATGTATTTAACAGTTCAGTAAACATTTTAATAATTTAACGGGGAAAAGGTTGAACGGTATGGTACACATTTGTAAACGAGTTTGACGTTTGCAATATTTATTTGCTGAGCTTAAGATTTTTAATGCTTTTAATTCAACATGTTTTAACATGCTCCAGCCATATTTTGAATACAAGCAAAAAAGGTTAATTCTTAGTCAAGAGACAAGTGTCGAGTCCATTCGTAAGAAGAAAAAAAGTATAATCAAATATGGCCGACTTTCCATAGCGTTTGATGCATTTGACAGATTTATATCGTGACATACGTTCGCAGATATATTTTTACGTTAACCTTTGGCCAAATGTATGGAAACGTCATATTTTATAGACATTTTTACCTCTTGTGTGGAGGGTTAATACTAATATGTATCATTACTTGTAAACAAAAATGGATGTGCACTCAAGGTTTAAGTTGGTTATAAAACCAAGATTGTGTTCTAAAAGTGTGTGAACGAAATAATCCAAGTTTTTAGTTTTTTGGTTTCTACTGACCGGTACACATTTCCTTGCAATTCTATTTTTTTTAACATACCTTAAAACATTCACAATCCCTCAAATAAAATTATCAGTATCCTTTTCCCCAGAAAGAAAAGGAATACTAGCATTTATAAGTTATGTAACTTGTTGTGCATGCATACAAAGTTACGTTACCAACAAAATTGCTGATGTAGAGAATTAGGAAAATTATCCTTCTGTTTTTCTCTCCAACAAATACTTCCCTTTGAGTCCGAGGCAAATTCTTTGTAGCAATTAATGTTAACATATTGTGCCGAACTAAATGTTTTTACAATTGTCATGAAAAAATGGCTAAATGGCTAAGTGTGGAGTCAAATAATTTAGGTCTTCTTCACTAGTAAAGTAGGGATTTTTTTTTATTTGGTTGGTATCGAGGGGTACCGATAAATAGCTCTCTTAAAAAGAATAAGGGTCCTATCCGGGTCATTGTCAGATTAAGGTTATCGTCTTTTCGGTGGACATGCCTAAATTTAAGGAATTCCTGTACTAATTTTGGGATGAAACAATTGACGGTACAACTAGGTTCCCCGGTCTATATCCCTATGCAATCGAATCGTAACATAGATTTATAAAAGCTGTTAACTTTTGACCACCGAGTGGACAACTTTTGTTTTTCGGTCTGACAATGACCCATCCCGTTTTTTTTCTACGTAGGATGCCCTGAAAATTTCGGGAATTTAATACTTAGGAACGTATATTTGACATGTGTTATACCTCTTTCTTACAAGCATAGTCTCATTATTCGAAAACACTGGCCACTTAGAAAAAAAAAAACAATGTCCGATTTTCAATAGTTTTTTAAAGTCGTTGAGTCGCTGGTGAAAATGGAGCTGTCCCGCGAAAGTTTTAGAGCAATGATTTATTATGACTTTAAAAGTGAATTAACACAACAACAATGTGGAGACCGATTAACTATTGCTTTTAGTAGTGAAGCACCTTCAAAGACGACCATATACAGGTGGTATTCGGAATTCCAACGTGGCCGTGTGTCTCTTGCGGATGACGTACGTGAGGGTCGACTGAAAACGGCCGTTACCGATCAAAACATCGATGTTGTTCGCCAACTGATAAAGGAAGATAGGCATGTTACATATCGGGAGATTCAGGAGACTTTAGGCATTGGAATGAGTCAGGTACAAGTTATTTTACAACAAGAGTTGGGCGTGCGGAAGTTATTTTCCCGGTGGATTCCTCACTTGTTATCTGACGACCAGAAAACGGTACGTGTCAATTGGTGCCGCAAAACTTTAAAAAGATTTAATGGAGGAAGCTCAAATGCCGTTTTTAGTATTGTGTCAGGTGACGAATCATGGATTTACGCATATGAGCCTGAATCGAAAAACCAATCTCGAGTTTGGGTTTACGAAGACGAACCAAAGCCGACAAAAGTTGTTCGTTCTCGCAGCACGATCAAAAAAATGGTAGCCACGTTTGTCTCCAAATCGGGTCACGTGGCGACTATCGCTCTTGAAGATCGAAGAACTGTCAATGCCGATTGGTATATAGGCGTTTGTTTACCGATTGTTTTTGCTGAACTGCGAAAAACTAACCCTAACCGCCGTATTATACTACACCATGATAATGCCAGCCCTCACACCGCTCAGAAAACAGACGACTATCTGAAGGGCGAAAACGTCGAATTACTGGACCATCCTCCGTACAGCCCCGACCTAAGTCCCAACGATTTTTTTACTTTCCCGAAAATAAAGAATCGGTTGCGTGGTCAGCGTTTTCAGACCGCGGAAGAAGCAGTCGACGCTTATAAAATGGCCATTTTGTCAACCCCCACTTCAGACTTCAATAACTGTTTTAAAAACTGGTTTCAGAGAAAGAAAAAGTGTATTAAACACAAAGGAGAACACTTTGAAAAACAATAAAAGTACTTTTATTTCATTAAAATGCGTATTTTTTCCGATTCCCGAAACTTTCAGGGCAACCTACGTAGAGTCAATATTTTTGGAGATAACCGCTCTGGAATAAAAAAATGTGCCGCCCCCCTCCCTCTAACTTTTGATCCGTCCGTCGAAAGAATATGTTACTTATTTTAACATAATCGGCCCAGCCGTTTTGAATAACTACGAAACCCTACACTCAGTCCCGACATGCTCTTGGCCAATTTTTTTATTTTACTGAAGGCCTATAGCGAGCTTCGTGAATCGTGAATTTTGAGCATCTATCTCATTTGTTTGGCACACCGACGAAGCCTTAGTTGGTCAGGCCTACGTAGGTTATAATAAGTACCTATATTAAAAAGAAAACGGGCTAGTGCGAGTCGGACTCGTGCACTATTAAGGGTTCAGTACCATTATAAATTAATCTTTAAAAAACACGTTTGTTGTGTGGGAGCCGTCTTAAATATCTATTTTATTCTCGTTTTTACTACTTGTTGCTACAGCGGCAACAGAAACACAGTATAGAAAATGTCAACTGTCTAACCATCACGGTTCACGTACATTCAGCCTGGTGGACAGACAGACGGACAAACGTACAGCGGAGCCTTACTGATAGGGTCCTGTTTGACCCTTTGAGTACGGGACCCTAATAAATATAATATGAAGTAGGTAGTGTAAAGCATTTACCAATATTTTAAATGTATTACGTCTCACAATCTCCAGGGATACTGCGGCAAAACGATTATTCAATATCAGGTTAGTGTATATAACAGTTTGGCCAGGCAGCTGACAATGAAATAACGCTTTTACTTCCAGGGGTAGTTACCTGTCTAATCCAGGGCAGTCCTGAGCTATAACTCAGTGAAAATTGCCCGGATAACTTCTCACCTGGTGGTACCGTACCTGTGCATTAATTAAATCAATTCTGGAAACATAACTGCATTTCAGATTAATGGTATTTGTTAATTAGATGCAAATTGAAAAGGAATGCCTGATGCAATTAAACATAACCACTTGTATAACAGTACATTACTATAGAGGACGGGAAACGAAGGGTTACAGGCCAAGTAGATATATCTGGCCGAAGGAACTGAGGCCAGATAGGGATACGCGGCCTGTAACCCTGTTTCTCGCCGAGATTTGTATAGTGCTTTTCTCAAACTTGCCATGAAATAAAACAAACTGATTTCGCCGAACCATACTATTTCATTTGTAAATATACCAATAGTACAGTATCATAAAACATTAAAAAAAAAAACATTCGCGCCTAACTTTTTTTTAAATCTGTTTGAGGTATTCTTTTACCTGGTGGTATAGACATCAGTTCTAAGGTTATTTTTTTTTCTGTGGCTGAATGTCAAGACCTTGTGTCACAATTTGACGTTTCAAAACAAAAGACAGTCTGTTTGCAGTCCTAGGTGTGAAATAAATACATGAAATCTCTTTACATATCATCTTAGCATATGACACCGGAAACATAGTATTTCCGGGTTTAATTTAAAGTAAGTAACATCAACATTCCGTAGCAAGTTTGAGAAAATTATATTTAACGTTTATTTAGGTAGGAAATTAAATTGGGTATTATTGTTAACCGACTTCAAAAAAGGAGGAGGTTCTCCATTTGACATATTTTTTTATTGTTTTGTATGTATGATACTCGATATCTCCGAGAATCGTGAACCGGTTTCCGATGTTTTTTTAATATAATAGAAGGGGTATTCTTCCCTAGAGGTGGTCCCCTTTGGCACCAAGTCGGGATATTGGAGAAATGTGGCTTTGGTGATTATTTAACTTGTTGCTTCATATGCATTTGCACTAAGATTATCGACGTGTATGATACCACTGAATACGGACCTGAATGCTCGTCCAGTATTTATTGGGGTCGAAGGTATGTATTACGGTGACAATCATAATATTTTTTTTATACCACGTCGGTGGCAAACAAGCATACGGCCCGCCTGATGGAAAGCAGTCACCGTAGCCTATGGGCGCGTGCAACCTCAGGGTGTCACATGCGCGTTGCCAACCCAATAAAAATAACGTTGGCACAACAAAGTGGCTCCACTCCACCTGATCGTAAGTGAAAAGTAGAGCCCAAATCGCGGCGGCAACGAACAGGAGACAATCAGTAACCTGTTAGTTGCCACCGCCTTGCTGGCCCGCTAGATGCTGGTAAATACACCGGCTGACCCCGAAACACGGCAAACACGAAGGTAAGTCATTTCACGGGCGTTTACACCGAATGTACGGTGGTAGCCAACTAGGCGGGTACTGGTAAAAATACCCTACCACCGGCTGAGAAGCTGGCTACTCAGTATTTCCCTTAGTCGACTCCTACGACACCCACGGGAAGAGAGGGGCGGTGATTTTTGTACCTATTCTTACTCCGTCACCGCACGGACAAAAACATTAATCACATTAATCACTTTAAAATGCAGTCATTGGGTGTCAGTCTTATCCATTGAAAAGGCGGTTAATTTGGCACGGTTATTGGTACTTAAATAATCCTGTAGGATAACATTCCCAATTGTCTCAAACGTAGAACGTAGTCGTTCAGATTCAAATTTCATAAATGCTTCGTCGCTCATACGTTATCATTCTGTATGAGTAGGTCTACATTAAAATGAAGCTCATATAGAATTGTCGATGAAAATTTCCTCGGGACATAAAATAAATTTGTCTACGTTAACGAACTGAACCTAGTGATTACAATGTTTGTTTTATTTCAAATAACTAAACGTCGGGGATCTAATGTATCTGTCGAAATAGCTTTACCGAGTAAATTAGAGGATCGAACCGAAGCGCATTAGCGATGTAAATAGAAAGGTCAGACTAGAACTATCCGCTGACTAGTACGGACCGTAGAACAGGGCACCTAAATTAAATTTAAACTCTTCTGCGCAGGCGAATTCATTTTTAAACATCAATATAGAAGACTGGTTCATCTATTTGAAAGCAGATTATTTTACTTGCCGCAGCGTGGTGACATCAGCAGTAAGAATACATTTGTCACCAAGAAAGTATATTCTGTACAGTAACAGGATGACGCTCTTTGAACGCTGATATGATATGACTTAGCTCTGTACAGATCTAGTGCTTAATCATACTTAAATAGTATGTAGTTTTTTGACTTGTTTTGAATACATTGTTCACACTAACACATCCAAAAAAGATTTTAATAAATTAAGTATTCATGTATATCCTTCCTGAAATCAAACAATAAGGGTTTTTGATATTTTTTCGTGGCGTAAGGTTCAACGAATGTCAAAATAAATACGCGAATTTATTTTACTATATATGCTTTTTAGTTTATTCTTACAAAATCAATAAACCTCTAAATAAATAGGATGTCGATATTTTATGTTCAGCACCTATGAATGTGACAGTTGTTTGGATTGGACCTTTCGCCGACATAGAGCCGCCTGGTGGCAGAAAAAATATAGAAAGCCCTCATTAAAAATCCAATGCTGCTGTCTTAAAACAGAAATAACTCGCTTGCCTCTTATGATCAAGCTTGACAGAATGAAAAAGAGTTGGGTACCTTCGTGTAAATTGACACCATTTATCTATTGATTGGGGTAAACTGCTAATACGCCACTTAATCACCGGGAAACCCTTAATTTACATTAAGTAATTTCACAAGCTTAAAGCACCTAATGTAATTTAGTCGGTCATTTAACCATTGACGATGTTTACATCTGATCCCTAGATCCTCTCAGTAAGTTATACCTTATTACGCCGTATAATTTGTCTAATGGTAAAGCATTGAGTAAGATTGAAGTACATATATTAAGATATACCTACATTTGCATTCGCTAGAGTATCACGTTATAGGTAGAAGACATTATCTACACACATAAGGTAGAAGTACCAGTGCGTAACATGTTAATAGAAAATATTTAATTGAATCACGTTATTATGCTCATTTTATAAATCTACCTAAAGTATTATCCGGTGTTTCTATGCGATTTTGTTACGCGTTTTTTTTTGTTCATTACCATCACCACTTTATTTACCCTTTTATAAAAGCAAACGAGACTATTATGCCAGAATAGCAGACAAACATGCGTCTACTACAAGATAATCGAAAATGACTCTACTATTTATACGCAGTTCGCCAATAATTTGGGAATGGTAATGACTTGATTGTTGCGACTGAATAATCGCATAGAACTACCCTATCACGTGTTTTAGGAGAGAAGTTTGTTAGTTTTGATAAATAATATTTATTTTATAGGCTGACAATATCGAAATTTGACAAAATTATATATTTTCTTACTGAGTCCCATTGTACCAGTAAGAATCATGTGATTTTGCTGGCAGTCCCAATAGATGACACCTCGGTACGGTCGGCTCTAATAATATGTATACAATTTTGATCCTTATTCCTTTGACATACGTTGCGAAGTGTATACATATTATTACTGTACAAATTTGAATGTCAAATATAGGGTAGGTATTTGAAATATTAACTAACAGTCCTAATAGTTTGGATGTCTTAAAATGATGCAAATAATTTAAAAATAGATTTTTTAATTTTGAAACCGCTGTGTAAATCATTAAAGGCAAACACATTTTTATCGTTTAACTGCTGTAATAGTTGATCTTATCTTATCAATGGCGTCTTATGCTATGATCACAAGTATTGGTACAACATATCACTACGCGACACTAGTACTTCCACCTTAACATTAGTGCTCTAAAACGGATTCAGAAACCGTAGGTAACCTGCTTAAGCAACCAACAGGAATCGACAAGTTCAAATTAGGAACAGCTTTCAAAGCTCCAGTGGGTGGGTACATATCTATATATAAAAAAAAAGTAGACGACACGAAATGTCACTATTAGGCCTTAAAACACAATTATGTACAGTTGCATACACTACTTTATCTAAATACATATCAGAAGTATGCCTCTCGTATGCCCGGTTGCATAAATTACTTTTCACGTTAATTCAGTTTACAAAACCAAACTCAACATACACTCTACTTCACTTAACTTCGTTCAGGTTTTATTCCGTAAGTATTTGAGTATTTTCGGAGTAAGCAGCCCGTGACAGATCAGAAGATAGATGGCATCCCGGTATCTCGGTTTTCTACTACAATAAATACGATATCAGACACAGAAGTTAGATGTTACGCCAGCCACCTCTTTGGAATATGTTACTTATGTTGATTTGATGATTTTTTAAATATCTACGAGTATAGGATTTTTTTTGTAATACATAAATATTGATCAAACGGGTTACTCACGTAATTTTAGTCGATAATTGCTCGACATGTTTCGATCCATTTATAGGATCTTCATCACGGAGTACCCGCGACCAAAGCCCGACGTGTAGGTACTGCGGGCTATATGTTTTAGTCTCACGTTAGTTATAATTCTAATTTTTTTTTGTAATGTTCTAAATGGATAATATTTTTAAGATTATAAAACCTCGCTTCAATTTGAATAAACTTTATGTATCTTAAATAACCTCACAGTAGTGTGTGCACATATGTTTTTGTAAGAGGTTTCTCAATGTGCTATGTTAAGATAAAGAACATTAAGATTATCAAAAGGTAACGATTTTAAACAAAATGGTACCTAGTGTACATAGTACCTACCACTTGCATTATACCTATCACGTTTTTTCCATTGCATTACTTATTCGTTTCTAAATAATATTTTCTTTGTCATGTCAACTTGAAACTAGAAAACGCGGACGTGGAATAAATGAAATTACGCCATACGTGCGAAATCTAGGATACAAATAGTTAAGCGCACAAACAAAACGGTCAGCGAGAGAGATGGTTAAATAAAGCGTAGTATGAAATATTGCCGCTGTTTTTGTTGGGTACATAGTTGTGTGGTGTCCATAAATTTTCGGCAAACGTATTAACGCGATTATTATATTTAAATGACAGTAATTTAGCATTTTTACATACATAAGTGTTTTCTTATTAGGTGTCTGTAATTGTTACAATACTTGATCACATCATGTAAGCTGCTGTTACATATTTAAAAGAAAATTCTGCACCTGGAAACTTTTTCGTCGTCATAATCTGGCCCTTGTGTTAAAAGACGAATTAAAATGTTTTTATTTTGTCCAATGTTCCCATGTATGTCCAAACGGGTTGATCGATTTATAGCAACCACAATGTTTCCGTTTGAAGGATTTATGATAAGTGGCAGTACCTATAGCGTTGCTTTAATTTTGTTTAAAATATCTTTATTTAACTATTCCTTCACGATGCAAAACGAATGGTTCAGATATATAATATAATATATATAAGTATGTGTATTTTCAGGACGAAATCCACAAATTCTATAAAAGCGATTTACAGGTAGTTCAAGCTATTATAAGAACCTATCCCACGCATCTCTTCCTAAAGAATTCTTGACCGAGCCGATGATGCGACGGCGCCGCGCCTTAGAAACTGAAAGTCACTGACTGTAAACGCTTTACTCTGGCCCTCGTCAACTTATTTTATTAGTAGCCCTTTTGCCTCGATACAACGTCATTTGTTTTAGTATAAGAATTATACCTGCTTAGTACCGGATGTGAACCGAAACCGTGTGGTGACGGCAGCAAGAAAACATTTGTCACCGCCCCAAGTCTTCCTGCGGGTGTCGTAAGAGTCGACTAAGGGTAGGGTTGAAGTATTACTGATGATGGGCAGAAACGTCATCAAAATGGGCACATTACTGCGATCGCCAATCCGCTTGCCCAGCGTGGCGATTATGGGCATATACCTATAAGCATACGCATAGTTAATATGAGAGATCTACGTCAAGCAGTGGACTGAGATAGGATGATGTGATGTTGATGTGTGTACCGGATGAAGTGCTGAATGCTCGATATCAATATTGTTGTCACCTTGATCATTATTTATTTTCGATATTAATACAATCACCGCTATGTGACGCTCGAAGCGCGACGTCGTAGTCGATAATATGGGTCTCCAATTTTGTAACAAGAATGCTTCGTGGAGGCGTAACTACGTGTCGTGGTTAACACGTAATAGGTTTAAATAAAAACGGATTTAGCAGATTATTAAATCGTTTCTATAGAAAAAAAAAACATTGTGAGCAGAGGTCATCTTCTGAGTGAAGTAGATTTCTCCCTTATAGTTGGCAAAAGTGCTTTTTCTCAAGCATGCAATGAAATGTTGTAGTTACGTGCCTAAAAAATGGCCGGGAAGTACCTCGTTGCCGGCCTAGGCCGGCAAGTACCTCTTTTTTAATTTTCATTTGACATAGGGTTGTGACCTGGCATCTTGGCTTTTAGCCAATAATTATCTGTAAGTAATATTAGTATAAAAAAAAGAATTGGCAAATTTTGGCAGTTATAATTAGGTTTTTAAATTATATCATTTTAAATAAATGTACAATAACTACTCAAAATAATATTTAAAAAGCAGTATTATACGGCGCTCGCTTCGCTCGGCCGTCTACATATATTCGGCCGGCAACCAGTCACTTCCCGGCCTCGGTAGTAATGTACTATTGTATCCGCTTGTCCAGCGGACAGAAAAAAATGATCTAAAATTGCTTGCATGCCTACAGAATAAGCAGAGAGAGTATTTAGCCCATCACTAAGGCAAGCATCTAGTATTAAGTGGGTATTAAGGCGACGACGATATAAATGAGTATCTACTTTATATGTAGAAACATATAAGGATATAACTCAGTGATAAATATAACATGTGTGTTCGATACTCAAATTTATGTTCATACTGAGATACAAAATTCGAATCCGGCATCGAAATACCATACTGGAATATAGCAGTTTCTTATTGAATTTTCAACTTTTCCCGAATGCGTCGTAAATAATTCTAAATAACCGTTGCAAATGCCAAAAGACCTAACATAAAATTTGTGAAGTTGTGTGTGTATTAACGTAGTTTCGTATTCGTTTTTATAATTGAATAAGCAGGAAATATTCAAGTTAATACGATATCCGACTGACAATTGGGAGTTAAACCGCCACGTCGAGCAAGCCGGATAAGCCGCAGCCGTCACTGCGTATGAAACAAGCCGGGCGGACACGTAACGTGCCATTTGAGACGACAAATACTTGTAGCGGTTAATACACAAGAATTGCTTTCGCTGTTTCAGGTGGATTATTGTGGTTCTTAACTACATGCGGCAGCAAATATTACCTAATTTTACATAGTTTATTACATACATTATGCATCTCAAACAGTAAGATAGCTTCCGAATGCGACGTGTGAAGAGAAGGACTGTACACCTACAATACCTACATGCGTAGCGCTGTCCGTTTGGCACACCGTCACCGTACGCGGATTTGCATCGTGACGTGTATATCTGTGACACTTTCACGCCAAGACTACCTACTGAACTCATTTACATGGAATTTAGTATAGACACAGTTTAAGTACCTACCAAGAAAATACTATAATAGTTTATATCCCGGATAATCGTTTAGTTCAAGGAAGAGTTGATCTACTACGAAGACGAAGTCGCGGGATTCAGTTAAAGTTGTTAGATGATGAATCACATACTGGATTAATTTTATTATGTTTATGAGCCAAAACGATACAATATTTCTTCTAAATTGCAGATACGTAGATTACAAAGCCAATAAAGCGAAATCAAGGATACGGAAAGTAAGCCAAAAGTAGGCTAATGCCAACAGGAAAGTTAATAATTTGTTTTATGCAAACATTTAAACCGAAATCTGCCGTAGGTACAGCCTCTGATTAATATTATAATGAAAAACAAAGAAAACAGGCGCGGGCTTAAATCATTCTAAAAAAATATGATAAAAGGAAATGGAAAAAGTGTTAAAGTTTAGCATTCTTGTTACGTTTGTTATTCTTTATTTCATAAATTAATAATTTAAAGGCAAAACGCTAATCTTATTACTTCTACGTTTCTATATTTATTTACTGTGTACAATACCTAAGTACAAGTTATTGGTACAATATATTAAACATAGTTATAAGCAGATATTTGCCACTCAGTTTTATCCATAATTGTGTCATAAAACTTGCAATAACAGAGTGAATTCGGCTTTAAATCGTCGGGGATAGTGCAATACCGCGTAACTACCAAAACAGATAGAGTTCAAATACCAAACAATTGACACTCAAATTGATCCTAATTGAATTTGTTAATTACGCGGTATTGCACTATCCACGACGAAATGTATCTCTGTGTCGTACTTTTAGAATACGATTAGCCGAAATAACCTAGCGTGACTTGTGCACAAGCACTTGCCCGTAGTACTTAAGGCCCACTAAACCACACCCACTCAAAAGAGACGCCGTTATGCCTCCCATACATACATGACGTTTTGAACAAATCAATATACCGTATTACAAATAATTAAAACTTGTTAAGTATCATGTTAGTAATTCTTACTAAGTCATATTCTGTTATTTAAAGCTATGCGATCAATCTTAGTGTTAAAGAAGACCTGACTTTAATAATTCCATCGATAAAATTGTTTTCAATCGTGTTTCTGGGTGAATCAATTTTTTTCTGTCTGTTATTGCCATGGTTACGGTGGCCTGAGTCACGCTGGTTTTATGCAAAATTATGCTACTTAAATTATGCAAACATGCATGTACTGAATGTCTGTAGGCGGCCCATGAAGGAAAGGGCTTATTAACACCAGAAAAATGTATGTTTACATAGTTTAAATAGCATAATTCTGCATAAAACCAGCGGGACTCAGGCGACCGTAATCATGGTAATAACAAACAGAAAAAGTTGATTCACCCTTCTGTATGATAAAATCCTACCAAACATAGTCGGACGTTATGAGAAGTTTGAAATTTCCTGATCACTAAAATACGCAATACGCCTGAACTAAAATATTTTGTTTTCACAATTTACTACTTCAATAAAATTTATTTACGTGAGTTAAACAAAGAAATATAATAAAATCTCGAAGAATATAAAGTATAAATAATAAGTACTTACGTTTTAAATATTCACGCGTCTAATTAAAAGTTTTTCAAAACAAAACTAACAACGCAGGACATTTTTCAACATGGCGGCCGCATTGTGGCGACGGAACAAAGGAGTCATTTCTCGAGGAGCGCTGTATCGATATATTTCTAGTCTGTGCAGTGAATGCAGTGTTTGCAGGGCCTGAATTGCGACCGCCGCCAGCTGCGGGTCGCATACTTTACGTGTATGTAAAATGGAAGTTTCATTTTACGACTATAAGAAATTAACAGTCTTATGGAATCAACGCGAAATAATCATAGGTAGCAAACTTCGCTACAACTAAACTAGTTCATATTACAATAAGAAAATACTACTTTACGATACAAGTGGAAAATAATGAAGATCAAAACGAGTGGCGAATAATTAGAACACGATCGAAGGGAGTGTTTTAAATCGACACGAGTTACGAATATCCTTATCGCACGTAACGTACCACATTTTTCAATACAGATGGCCCTCCGAAGTTTTGACCCCATAAGAAATGAACCCACTTCTCGCACTACTGCATAAAAAGCACCATCTGTAATCTGAACTGCAAAAAATCTCTTAATAACGTATACGTACGTACCCATTCTTCCATTTTAGTGTTATTTTAATTTTAAGCATTAATTCAAAACCATTCCCTCTCTAATCTAATATCAGAATCTTAAAGTGCAGTAATTATTTCTGATTTTATTTATAGAGAACGTTCGATTAACTATTAACTCCTGTTTTAGGATCGCATCATATTGAAATAAAATGACAAACCGAAGTGAATGGTAAAATTGTCCATTAAAATACAATAAGTGGTCCCGAATCAATTTTCGATGGCAACTCGAACGCACTAATGGAACGCTTACAGACTCGAATCAGCGATTATTAATGAAGCTGTCAACGACCAAGAAGGCAAAGATTGCAAAAAAGTAAAGATTGATCAGAGAAAATGAGTTGTTGGTCGACTTAAGTTAGAATTGAAAAGAACAATTGTATAGCTTGATGAACTTTTGTAAAAATGTAATATTTAGTCAGCCTCCGTAGCCTAGTTGGTATTGGTAGTGACCCTGCCTACGAAGCTCGAGGTTCCGAGTTCGAATCCCGGCGAGGGCGTTCTTTGTGTATTTATTTATCACAAATGTTTGTTCCTTGGTCATTGCTATCTATGTATTTAAGTATCTATATCTATTATACACGGTGCCTCGCGAGGAACCCACATAATTTTAATGCTGAATTCCTGAGCATATTTAGAGTATTTAATGTTATATAAAATTTCCTGGATTCGGCTTGGTTCCAAAGATAATTAACCTTTTTTCGGAAAAAGTTTTTCGACGTAACTCGTCATAAAACTTCTTTTTGATTACAATGCTGCCACAGTGTGTTCTAATATTACCACACCTTTTGCCTGACAATCAAAAAATAAGAATAGACTTGACGAAAAAACCTGTCCCTAAAAAAAAACATTTAAAAAATTAGTTTTAACAAATTGTTGTTATGATAAAAAGTTTTGGAAATGTTAAAAAGTATTCAAAAAGTCTAAAAAAAAATTGAAAAAAAAAATATTTTTTTTTTTGTGGAATTTGACATTTGGTCTCATAATATTTTTTGTTTATTTTGATGTCTAGAATGCATAGTTAAAATTATGTGGTTTCCTCGCGAGGCACCGTGTATATATCGTCGCCTGGTACCCACATCACAAGCCTTAATTGAGCTTACCGTGGGACTAGGTCGATTTGTGTAAGATGTCCCAAGATATTTATTTATTTCATATAAGCCTCCGTAGCATAGTTGTATATTACGACGATTATATATACATATTACGAGAACTTCAATATTAAACAAATAATACGAAGATAAAAAACTAAATCCAATTATTAAGTGTTTTGCATTTAGCGCAAAAATATATAATTTTATATGTACCTATCTAATATTTTTATTTCAATCTAATCCTAAATAACACTTATGAGGAATATTAGATAGCCATAGTTATTTATTACCTAGTATACTACTTACCTACCCAATTTCGTTGTCACAGTAATCACAGTGATTTTAAGATTTGAGAATGCGCCGCTATGGTCGCGAATGGGCTGAGTGGCACGTCTCACCAACCGCAACTAATTATTGTGGTTGGTTTCGTTCTAATGGTATTTAACAAGAAGTTCTTTGAGATTAAAAAGGATTAGACTTAGTATGGAGCACGCATCGACTCGCTTTAATCTTTACGACAGCTTGTAACAAGACGTGTGCGACAGTGGGTATAGGTACATATACAATGTACCCATGAGAGAAGAGACATTTTTTAACAGCGGATTACTGACCAAATTTAAAGTTAAAAAGTGTCGTTTGCTGGAATCCGTCTATTTTAAGGGAAAATGTAATTGTTTTTTAAAACCTTTTTTGACCATTACGCAATGATAAACGTATTTTAGGGCTTGGCCATTAATCACTAGTGTCCCGTCAATGTATGGAAAAAAAAAATTTTGAGCTACAGTTTCCCGAGAGGCATCAATTTTTTTGTAAATTTACACACATTCCGAAACGAGTAAAAAAAATTAAAATATATGTACTACCGCATTGTAAAGATTCGATTTTTTTCTATTTTTCCGAAAAAATACTGGAAAAATATAATTAAAAAAATCCATATTACATTAAATATTTTTTCTTCTCATTTTTAATTTTATAGCTTGTCTTAAATCTATATTGCATGAAAAATATCATTTTTTAATTTTCAGCTCAGGGAGCCGAATTAAAAAAGTTTTTATTTGAAAACTTCAAACGATGGTAGAGGCCTAAAGATTTAGTCTAAATTTTTTTTTATTATTTTTCCCGTAATCTACAATTTATTTAGAGGCTTTTGGTAGGTCTCGCGTAAAAAAGTCAAATTCGGGACACTCTATTAATCACGTCATACTGTATAGGGGGAGGGGGGGTCAAGAAAAAAATCACCAATTATCACCATAGGGGAGGAGGGGTCATCACCTGAACAGCATACTTCTTTTAAAACATAACCAATGTCAAATCCTGAACTGAGTTTTAAAACTTCGCGGAAATTTACCTCGTAGTTTGCAAACATTTTTTTTTCCATCACGTGTGCTTAATCAAGTACGTAAATTAAAGAGTTATTAAAAGGACTACGTAAGTTGCCAAAAAATTACACGTGTAAAATATTTTGGTTTACAAAGGGGGGTCCTGAAAATATCACCAAGTATCACCATAGGGGGTAGGGGGGTCTAAAATAGGCCAAAATCGTATGACGTGATTAATGGACAAGCCCTTAGGTATCGATTTTGTTACTGTGTTTTCTTAGTCTAGTCACATTTAATTGACAGACATCAAATGGCCAAAAAATCTTTAATTAGGTACCTGGAAAATGTAAATAAAGGTTTAAGTTTATTTATTGCGAAAGTTTTTGTTTTTTATGCAGTGAGGCATTCGTTATACCAAAAAAAAAACAATATCATTTTTTGTGCAAATTAAAACTCATATAACATTTTTTGCTTCTTTTAGTCTCAGGAATATGCTGTGACAATTTTTCTCTTTCCTCACGGGCACCTTGTATACTTTACCCTTAACCAATCCTATGTGGTGTAGATTTATATTATTCAAAAATGGACGTTGTACATTAGATTTAAACGTCGGCACGACTAAATGTATGGATACCAAGATAAACACGATTGATCCAAACTCACACTTTAAATGAACTCGTAGGTACTTACTTGATTTGTGACTGTTTTGCTCGGTGCGACGTAACTCAAACAAGCTTACCTGCAAAGAACATGGTATCAATTAATTATAAGTACATTTCAATTTATTTTCGTGTTAGTTTGATGCTGTTAAACGAAGGAAAGATAAAACGGGACTAATATATGAGTCGCTTAACTTCAAACCCGGGTAAGTCCACTCTATCAATAGAGTTGAAGTTTAAAGAAAAACTAGGCGATTGCAATTAAATATGCACTCTATTGGTAGAGTGGATTTACCCGAGTTTGAAGTTAAGCGACTCATATGCTAGTATAGGTATTGTCAATAAAATGAGCAGAGGTTTATTCGAAACTGACGGCACCAATTGAGAAGTCGTTTGTATCATCCTTTACAGACAAAATAACACGTAGGTACCAAACATAAACACTCAGGAACGTCTTTTTATTTCATTTCTACATTTATTTCAATTCATACTTACTCAAAGTATTTAAATTGCTAGATTATAATATGTTTAAATACTAGCTATTTAAATACTTTCAGTATGTGTCTGGGGTACTTATTTGTGTTCAATATTTGGTTCTACAATAACGAAATAAATTCGTAATACGATTCTAGTGTCAAACTTGTCAAAGTATAATAATAGGTAGTATGTAGGTTATAAGTAGGTATGTGTGTTAAACAATTAATTTAACAAAGTGACAAACTCAATAACTGCAAGGATCAAACGCACGTGTAACGTTTAATTAACTTTCACTCATCACTTTTCAGTTTGCTCGTGTTTCATTTACATCGTGAAATTTGAAAAACCTGGCGCTGCAACAGCAGCATCGTTCAGTAACAACGCGGACGTTAATTCGTCTACCATAATGCAATGAATCCAGTGTCGCGAAAGCGCTTGATGAGTATAAGCAGTTGCAACGTGGAACTACATTATGCATTAAGCGTAAGCTATGACGGTAGTTGCTGATTTTATCTCGCGGAAACGTCGACTTTTAAGTAGCTCTAAGATAAGCTGACCTACATCGCAAGGCAGTTGGACAAGGTAAAGAAATCGAAGTGACCCTAAGATGAATGATGAAGTGACAGTAAGCATCAAAACATTCAGGTAGCATCTTCATTCATTTGATGAACGATAAATAGATTGGAAGATAATAAAGTGCTGGTCAGCGGCCTAGTCAATCGTGTCGAAAGTATCAAACGTTAGTATCGAAGAAAATAATGTTCCCTGGGAATAATAAAGACATTGTACCTTTATATAATTTATAAAGGTACCCAATTCTGCCTACCATAAACTACCATTACTTGTAAATGCAATATACTGGCGAAATGGAAACAGAAACAAACCTGGCATTCCTCAGTGGGAGTTTGGTTGGTCTCACTATTCCTGCAATCACTCTGTGTCAGGTACCTATAATTATAGTCGGTTCTAAAACTACGAGTATGTCAAGCATTTTGATCCTTGTGCCTCGGATATAAGCTATGAAATGTTTACATATTATTAGACGTTGATCGTTGCATTCCGACTCGCATAACCTCCCACGCCAACTGAACTCTAGGATGACGTGACTTACAAGCTGTGCGGCGAACCTTTAAAGGAAATTCTATAAAGAAATTGTTATGAGGGTTGAACATTGTCATCCGGACATACGGGATCACCTAAATAGCGAGGACTGAATGTTGGCTAGACAGTTCTGTAAAACTGGAATTGTGCTTATCCGTATATTATGCTGGGCTACCCATGTATAATGCAAAATATTTGTATTTTAGTTCAATGGAAAAATAAAAATGAATTTTAACCCTTGTAGTTGCAGACAACATTGTAAAAGTTTTGTTTACGATTGTAAGTTTCGGGAGGCATTTGGCAAAGCAATTCGATTCCGGAATAGCAGTTCCCGGAAACAGAAGATTTAGAAGGAAACCAGCGAAATGAGAAATGTATTAGAAAAAGTTGGTAGTCACGATAGGATGCTTATTTATATTACGTACTCGTGGCCATGCTTTACCTGAAACATTAATTATGTCATGGTAAAATTTGGAATGATTTCTTGGTTCAAAATTCGAAATATTAACATGTAAGTTGTGAGTTATGTAGCAAAACGGTGGTATTTATAAGCGACAAATTAATATCAATTCACCATTAATTTTAAGATATTACGAGTATGGCTTAAGACATGACGGTCAATCTGCTATCGCATATTGTGGACATTATGGTTGAGAGAGACGGCATCAAGTTTTAGTAATGTACCATTATATTTACCATTGTTTATTATATAATACCGTTTCTTGTTGCTAAACTACTGTTTTCAAATGAAGCACGAGTAATCAAATCATATATACGGACATCAGACGATTACGCTACTTCTACTCGTAGCATTCAATATTAATTCACAGTGACCATTAAGCGTTAATTTAAGGACCGTATCGAATTATAAGTAGACAAGATAAAAGTGACACAACTTTAACATTAAGTAATATTTTGAAATAAAACAAAAAATAAATTAAAATATAACACTTTTTCTAGAACTATGTTCTAAAGAGACTGCCATAGGACCCCTATTTAGCCGTCAATCTTACTTTCTTCTGGATGTCCTTCATTCGATTTTGGACGACAACATTTGCTATATTTCCTGACACCCTGTTCCACTTTTTTTTTAAGTCGTCGGCTGATGTTGTAGCTCTGGCATTTTTTGAAGCTACCGCTTCATAAAAGCCAAGTACCTTTCGATTGGGGGTACTTCAGGGCACTTGGAGGGATTCATGTCTTTTTCGACTATATCAACCTTGTTTGTTTTATGCCATTCAAGGGTGGCTTTCGAGTAATAGCATGACGCCAAATCAGGCCAAAACAAAGTAGGCATCCTATGCTTTTTAATGAGAGGCAGCAGTCTTATTTTTTTTATACTCTTCTTGGTATACTTCAGCGTTTAAACTACCTGTGGTGAAAAAAAAATTTAAACGCATGCTACGTTGACAAATTGCTTGCCATACGAGTATTATTTACCAATTTTTTAACACTGATGGCTGTATCTTGTTTAGGGAGAATTTTTCCAGCGGGCATGGTACAATACTAAGGTCTAGGGGTCGTTTATAAATCTAGTTTGCAGTACATTTCGTCGTCCATGATAATACATTGCTTTTTCTTAGTCAGCACATGATCATACAGTTTACTTGTCCGTTTTCTAACTGATACGACCTTTTTTTCATCTCTTTTAGGTTGTTTCTGTTTTTTATATGTCTTTAGATTACGTCTCTTTTTAATTTTTTGTATCATAAAAGACGGAGTTTTCGCTTTTTTGGTAGCATTGGACAGAAAGAGTTGGATTTTGTAAAAATATTTGTACTACTTTCTTATGCAACGCTGGGTCCCATGGTCCCTGTTTTCTTCCACTCTTGGGCAGATATTCTAAAGTTAAAGTGTTGGCGAACTTATTTATTGGTTTGTATATGCCTGCAGAATACTTATACTTTTTAACGAGCTTTCTTATTGTTATGCCCTTA
>JALPQI010013485.1:0-43316 GCA_025490895.1 Thaumatotibia leucotreta | reverse complement strand
TATTAAATCAGCAATGAAATGCCTATTGTGAATGTACCTTCGTAAGTACTATAAAGTGATACTTTCCCACCACAATGTGTGATTTATTTATTACTTTCAATCTACCCACAAGTGGTTATAACACATAAGTGAATAAGTAATTATTAAAGCACTAATTATTACCGGTAACCTGTAAGTAAACGTTTAATTAAGAGTTTGTGGCTTGCACCGGCGCCGGCGCCGTACGAGCGATGCACACGCAACGCGGTGAGAGCTCGCTTCGGCATGCGCTGCGCAATGAATGACGCTGTGACGCTGTGCAACTCAGATGACTAGGCTGGGTCCAAACTGCCTAGGATTCTTTGAGCAGCGATCTAAGGTCCATACACTATGGTAACGTGCAAGTGGTACCTGTCAGCTTCATAACATCGTCGTCACATTAAGGTGCATTCAGACCAAACGAGCATTCGCTATTCTATCCCCCCACTCTACGACATTCGATCGTTACACAAATCGTGATTCGTTAATTTCGTAGAGCGAGGGATAGAATAGCGAATGCTCGTTTGGTCTGAATGCACCTCCAAAAAACCGGCGAAGTGCGAGTCCGAGTCGGACACGAACGGTTCCGTACCCATTATCAATTTATCATAAAAACAAGCAAAAAATCACGTTGTATATCATATAATGTAAATGACCATGGCAAATGAACAGGAAACTCATATTGATTTTATTCAATATTTGATTGTCTATAGGTCTGCCATTCCTCTTAAACTAGAGTAGACGACGCTAAAATTACTTAATAGCAAAAAGTAGATAAGTGCACTGTGCAAACACATAAACCTCCATGACACAGAGAGCTGTAGATCCCATCAGAGTTATGTTACAGCCGGCGCTGCTAACTAAGGATTTAACACCTTATTAACTGAGTTATATGGGACTTGAGGTTATTGTGAGATTTCCACTGTATTTTAATTTGTATTTCGCGTATGAACAATATTGTGCAGTTAAAGGAGCAGAGTTGGGCAAAAAGTAATCCGATTACTCCTTCCGATTACAAAGTATAGGTACACACAAATGTAATTTACAGGAAATAATTATACAATTGTAAATTCTATCAATTAGTACTCCCAGTTAAATAATACATTTTACCGGAGCTGTAGTACCTACGGAAAACCTAAAAAAGGAAAAAATGGAGACTAGGCAAATGATCCTGAAAAATAGCAAATGCAAGCATGTTACTAGGTCTGGTAGGAAGAAGCATTAAAATCAGTGTTGTTGGTGTAATGAAAAACTACGCATTTGCCCAGAAATCCTCCATTTTCTGAAGTTCTCTACAGACTCTTTCCGTATAGGGTTTATCACGAGATAACCACATTACCCATTTATTTCTGAAACTGAAAGGCAGCTGACGGGAATGTCCTGTTTTTACAACTACGTGCCATTGCCAAATAAAGGTGAATTAAATGTTTACAAGGTGACCAAAAATTATAAATAAGTAAGTATATTTCCGTTGCCTGTGAGCCTTTTGTGAATCAGAATAGGGTAGATAGATACTAAAAAAACCCCTAGAGCGTCTATTCTACGTCCCAAAACTTCACTAGCAAGGTTAAGCTGAACTAATTCATGTCTGGATTACTTCTCATTAGTCAGAGAATATATTTGCCTATTACTCCATGTAAATATATTGGCAAATACCTATATATCTACAAAAGCAAGTTTGCATGATGACTGAATGAAGTTTGAACGATGTAATTAACTTCTCTGTTCTATGACCCGCACATATTAGGTATATTAACATTTTCACCCACTTAATCTTCGGTTGTAGGGCAAAAAATCGATTTGTGTAGCTAACAGCGATGCACGCATGCAGGAAGCGTGGAATAAAAGCGAGCGTGCGAACCCGCCGTGGGAGTGTGGGGCGCGGGGCAAGTAACGAATGACACATATCTTATAGCGTCAGTACCTATTCATTCATATTTAGTATTTCGTACCAATACGCACAAAAAATTCGTAGCAAGTGTATCATTTCAGTCTTGACACACGCATCAACGCTGCCAGTGGTGCACCATAAATCATGTCATACAAGATCGCTCGCAGTGCGTGTCACATGTAGCTTATATCACTATGTATTTATAATTAGTTTAGTTACTGGTTAATCGAGAAAATGCGACCGTGTTAAGCGATAGCTAGTAATTTATGAGATAATAATAAAATTGACAAATTTTGCTAATGAATGAACACAACAGTTGTAAGTACATAAAAAAAATCAACTGCTTATTTTCAATGATAAAAATACAGATTGCCTTAGGTACTTCTTAGCTTAATCTATAACATTTTAAATTATTAGCTAAGAAGGATAGTTGAGTTTAATTATTGGTATAAACTTTTAACATGCTTAAGATTATATTATATTAATTATTACTTATGGTTACTGTTTAATAATGCTTTTTTAATTAAACTTTTATATTCTGGGGCTTCGACTATTGCTAGAGAAACCATTTAGGATATTAGGTACCTAAATAGCTATACCAGACCCTCTGTCCATTGCATATACCTACATATAAAACCTTATGTATGTATAATAGGTACGAATAATTATTTTATACAGCATAAATGTAAAATAAAGCTCAGAATTAACTTGTGGTGATATTTTCTTTGACTTGTACCACAATGCTTTAAAGAAATTGGGATAGATGGTAATCAGACAATCTGTAGATGCGCCGATACGCGTGCGAATCGTTTTGATTTATTTAGCCTTCTGATTGTGGTGCTGCAATTCCCTTTACGTAGTCTGGCGTTCATTTACTCTGTAGGCGTACTATGAGTTGTCAAGTAGCGATTACGTTAGCGTAAAGCAATTTAAAAAGCTCGCAGTCGCAGTGATTTTTTAGACTTTACGTATTAAGGAAACACTTGGTAAACCCAAACTTAGGTAACCCTTATCTGATAAGTAATGGTACGGCTACTGAAAAGGATGTTCTGACCCAATATCAGAATAATTTTAGGTCAGTCGTCGCAGTACGTGATGTTATTATATTCTAAATGCCCTATATAAATATACACAAAAACTGGCCAACAGCTCACGCTCGCGGTTCCGTAGTTATTCAAAAACAGACGGGCCGATTATGTTATTTCTGGAATTTTAGGCTTTATGAATAAAAATTAGAAATTTTTGGTTTTAATCAATTCTGGTAACAATTTATTTAATATTGTTGTCTGTCAAAATAAAGGTTACTTTAATCAATTGTTGGTCTAATACGTTTTAACTTGTTCATTTTAATGGATAAAAGACTAGTTTTCTGTGGTAGTAAATGAAAAAACATATCCAGAAAATCTATCTAAGATTATAAATTCCATGGAGATTATACTCAATCCACAGACAACATAACATAACATTGTCTGTGACTCAATCGTATCCGAAATGGTAAGCAATAAAATTTCCATAACTTTATTATTTTGCAAATATCTTGTACTTACACAATATATAATTTTAATAGACGGTAACACACTATAATATCCTGTATCGTTAAGTGTTAAAACATTTTCGAGCGCGAGAACGTGCGTCTAGCAACTCTAGCAAGTTACCAGCCACATTTAATGAACGGTTATGAATAAGATAAAAAGCTATCAATAAATAGGCCACTCTTAAATAATACTTGTATCGGTCCCACACTCTTTCTTCACATATTTGCTATCTGTACTTCTGAACCTGTAATTAATTCGTTTGATTACAATAAATACAGCCTTCTAAGTATATACGCTAGCTATTATGTTCTGCTTCTGAATACCGGTTGCCATACAAAAGGAATTGGTAGTGGTTAGACGCTCTATGATTCGATATTGATATTAATAGGGTCAACAATTCATAGGTTTCACCTTTGAAATTACAAGCACCAATATTAGGCTACGATAACTACTATTGAAGTAGGTGTTGCAATTTTACCAGTCAACTATTAAGCCAAACAGAAACATATAAGTGCAAGTATGTTAACGAATATAAAACAAAGATTAAGTAGGTATATAAGTATGCATGTCTAAGTCGATATTATTTTGATACGTATGTAATGCTTTGCATTACATTAATTTATTTTTTACGGAAAATACTACAGCGCTAATATCGAGATATCGCGCTAATATCGAGATATGGGGTGGGAAGTTGAGGTCGCATCTTGGTGGGTGTCCTGAGTTAGTGAGTCAGGGCACTCTATAAAGTGCCAAGCAGTGATCTGTGGTGTCAGTGGCGAGACACAAGTGTACACAGAACCTCAGCCAGTCCGAGTCATCCACGTCCCCGTCGTCCACCCTGGGACCTGACACAGCCACGCAGCCGCGTGATCGCCACCTATGAGCTGTGCTGCTAACGGATGCAGGGCAAAGGGCGAAAGTGCTGCGCCCCAAAACAGCACCGATCACTAGGGAGGATACCCGCGCAAAACCGAGCTAGTTTACACGCTCCGAGGTGGCAGCCCCACCAGTAGACTAGGGCACAGTGGGCTAATCACCTGCTAGCCTGAATTTCATTGATTCAAGAAACCGATATAGTGCAAAACCGGACCGATCAAACACAAACGACCTTTGGCATGAAACAACGGACACTGATAGCTTATTGGAACGTACGAACGCTATACGACGACAGCAGACTAGCCCAAGCAGAAGCAGAAATGCTAAAGTACAAGCTACAGATACTCGGCCTAAGCGAAGTACGAAGGAATGGATTCGGGGAACTGAGAACATCTCAAGGCTTAACTTTCCTTTACTCCGGCAAGGAAAACGTACACGAAACCCGTGAATACGGGGTGGGGTTTCTTCTCTCTGCTGATGCAAAGAAAAGCCTCTTGGATTGGAAACCGATCTCAGAGCGAATTATAATGGCCCGTTTCAACTCTAGAGTCCGCAAAATTACGATCGTGCAGTGCTACGCTCCGACAAATGCTGCCGCGGAGGAACTAAAGGATGACTTTTATAGCGAATTGCAGAATACTCTGCAAAAAATAAGGAAGCAGGATATAGTCATTTTGATGGGAGACCTGAATGCTAAAGTCGGTAGCAACAACAAAGACTGCGAAAACCACCTAGGCAGACACGGACTCGGGACGCGCAACGATAACGGAGAACGGTTTACGGAGTTATGCCAGAACAACAACCTTGTCATCGGAGGTACTCTTTTTCCGCATAAAGACATCCACAAGTATTCATGGACATCACCCGATGGCGTTACCCGGAACCAGATAGATCATCTTGCCATCAGCGCTAGATGGCGCACCTCACTACTGGACGTTCGAAACAGACGAGGCGCCGACATTGACAGCGATCATGCATTGATGGTTGCTGCACTGCGCCTCAAAGTAGCGTCCACGTATCAGGCTGCGAACTCTACCAAGGCCGGGCGCAGATACGATGTGGCAAAATTACAGGGACCGGATACTTGCAAGAAATTTGCCCTGGAGCTCCGGAACCGCTTCTCTGGGCTACCGTTAGGCGCAGACACAACCATTGAGGATGAGTGGAACCGCATAAAAATGGTTTACCAAGAAACCAGCTCATCTGTACTAGGGCACCCTTCTAAGAGTCGCGAAGAATGGATATCACAGTCTACCTGGGATCTCATTGACGCAAGGAAAGTGATTCACCTTCAAATGCTTAAAACATCGAGCGATCCTGACCTAGCCAACCTTAGAGACCAGTACAAGCAAATACGCAGACGCATCTATCGCAGTGCAAGAAGAGACAGGCGCATTTATAGCGATACCTTAGCTGAACGTGCACAGGCAGCGGCCAACACTGGGAATCTGAGAGAACTGTACAGAGCAACAAAGACCTTAGCTGGAAAGAGTCAGTATAAGAAAAGACCACTCCGTGACAAAGAAGGTAGACTCATAGTAACATCAGAAAGGCAGCTAAATCGTTGGCGTGAGCATTTTGAGGAAGTTTTCCGCATATCAGCCCCAGCTGCATCTGACAGTCAACGAAGCACCGTCGCACCTCAGCTGCTGGACATAGACCTTTCTCCACCATCTCGAGGTGAAGTCGAGAGCGCCATTCTTTCTCTCAAGAACAATAAAGCCCCCGGGATCGACGCTGTCGAGTCCCTGACACCACTTTTAGAGAAAGTTTGGTATGCTGAAGATCTTCCTGATGACTGGAACAAAGGCCTTTTAATAACTGTTCCGAAAAAAGGTGACCTCACTCAGTGCGAAAATTGGAGAGGAATCACTCTGCTCTCAGTACCGTCCAAAGTTCTGTGCAAAGTATTACTGGACAGAATGAAGAAAGCAATTGATTCCCTGCTTCGGAGAGAACAAGCGGGATTTCGTCCAAATCGATCATGCACGGACCAGATTAACACGCTACGGATCATTCTAGAAGAAGCATCAGAATGGCAACGAGAAACATATTTAACGTTCGTCGACTTCGAAAAAGCTTTTGATACGGTACGTTGGTCCAGTATCTGGTCCAGGCTGGACGAACTGGGTGTTCCACCTAAATTAAGAAGTCTCCTGCAAGCCATCTACAAGAAGTACACTTGTAAAGTTGCACATGATGGATTGATCTCCGAAGACATAGCAGTTCTCGCTGGTGTCAGACAAGGCTGTCTTCTATCGCCGTTGCTGTTTCTTATCGTCTTGGATGGTATCATGCACAGAGTCAACGATGGCAAGCGACGTGGGTTAGAGTGGGGATTGACAGGGCACCTGGACGATCTAGACTACGCCGATGACATCTGTCTGCTTAGCCACAGACATATCGACATGCAGTCCAAGCTCGATGACCTGCAGCAAGAAGCGGCTACCGACGGTCTGAAAATTAACTCGCGGAAGACCCAAGAAATGCGGACGGAGGGTAAAAACTCGCTGACTCTGCATTTAGGTGCAGTCCACATCGAGCGGGTCCAGAAATTCACCTACCTGGGTAGTGTGGTGTCAGAATCTGGAGGGACTGAAGACGACATCTCTTCAAGGATAGCCAAGGCTAGAGCGACTTTCGCGCAACTCCGCCCCATATGGCAGTCTAGGAAACTGACGAGAGGAGTAAAATTAAAAATCTTCCGATCCAATGTTAAGACCGTGTTGCTGTATGGGAGCGAGACGTGGAGAGTAACAAAAGACATCACGCAGCGAATCCAAGTCTTCGTCAATCGATGCTTACGACAGATTCTTGGTATATTCTGGCCCGAAAAAATTACAAATGAACACCTCCTAGAACTCTGTCACGAAACCCCGATCGGACATCAGATCACGCGCCGCAAGTGGACTTGGATAGGCCACACCCTCAGAAGAGACCCAGACCACATACCAAGGCAAGCCTTAGAATGGACCCCACAAGGCAAAAGGAGACGTGGACGGCCAAAGCAATCCTGGCGGCGCTCGGTGGCATCCGAGATAAAGACGATCGGGCTGTCATGGCCTGAGGTGAAGCTCGTAGCTCGAGATAGATCGCGATGGCGACGCACTGTGGACGCCCTCTGCCCCACCTAGGGGACTTAGGACTTTAAGTCAAGTAAGTCAATATCGAGATATCATGTATAAAATAGCCTGTGGAGTGTCATCACAAACGATTATTTATTAGGTAAGTACTTTACATACTCGTAGCACTACCAATTTTTTCTTTACCTATTTTGATGTTATTAAAAAGTCGAAGCAAATCACTGAGCGCATAACAGTTTAACATAATACATGTAGGTACCCTAGTTCATTGTTTTAGGTTATATTATTGACTAATTACTAAACCATATTCTATGGTCGCCGGCACACAACTCCGCACTCGCTTCAAGAGTGCACAATGAAAGGTCGTTTTCGTTTTCATCTGGTTTCACGCGATAGCATCGCATCCCGCGTATTGTAGAGCCGAATCAGAGTGAAACAGATTACTCGGACAAAGGTCCTATGCCTTCCACTTAAAGGCTTCATCAGGTATTCGGCCCAACAGTTTTTGAGGCATTCTTTAAGGTTGAAAACATCACGAAACAAATGAAAACGAGATGGCGTGTTATTTCAATGTCTAAAAATTTAAAATATGCTATAAAAAAGACACCACGATAATTTTATATAATAATATAGAGCAGATGGCTAATTGAAACAGAGGGGTAACTGAAAAATATTATACATTTACTATGAAAGTGACATACACCGTGGACTCTAATAACCCGAAAGATTTTAACCACGCAGTTTTGATGTAAAAACAAACAAAAAATATTATATGATATGACTTATGTCATTTTTGGCAAAAAAAATAGAAATGTATCTTTTTTTTTTCAATTGTTATTTCATTTTTTAATGTATTTTAACATTAAAAAGTAAAATTTATTCATAAAACTAGCACTTACAATGAGTGTTAAGTTTTTTTTACAAAAACCTAATTTTTAAAAGGTTTTATTTCTCACTTTTTGACATCTATTAATGAAGTTAGTGAGACTATTTTCCATAATGGCACCAACGCCGTTAAAAAGACCTTTTGTACTGAGTAACAATTAGAAAATATGTTTTTTTTAATTGGTAAACTCTGAAACTAGGCGATATCCAGAAAAGTTTATACGACATTATACAGGGTGTTCGTGAGTAATTGCTTTAACTTTAACATCATGTTTGCTTCGTTAAAACAAACTATGTGACTATATCACATTTTGTTAAACTGTAAAAAAAAATTTTTTTACTATTTCATACAAAATAAATATATGTTAAGTTGAAGACCATTGTAAAAGGTACTTTTGAGTTAGGCAGCAGTTACTAGTGTCAATTGATGACAGCTGTTGAAATTCTGTAAATGACAGCACATTAACAATTTAGCTCCGTGGTAGCTACTTTGCTTATAAAACAGAGGGTCCCGGGTTCAAACCCTGCTACAACTATTATTTTTTTATTTTTGTTTCTCATTAATTTTTATGTGGCGTAGTGAAAGATAGTTTATTCGTATTTATTTTTATTATACAAAACAATGTTTGCGAACTGTCTAAATTTTTAAATAATATTTTCTTTTTTATCTTAACTTTGAGTTTTCGACATAAGTACCTAGTACCAGTGTCGTGGCGTTAAGAATTATTAGGAACTAATTCTTAATCACCCGGAAGTGGACAAGCTGGTGGGAACCAAGTGGTTTTAGACGCCACGTCACTGATAGTCGTAAGGTATATTTAACCATAAATGAAATTACAGTTTTAGTACTTATATTAATAATAATTACATTTATTTACAAACAAAAAACACAATCCTGTATCTAATCTAATCCTACAAATAAAATAAAATTATCCCCTTTTTCGTATTACCTACAAAAATATTTTTACAAAGTCAAAGCTACCTACAGGGCATTTTCGAAGTGACCGCCTTCCTTCTCCAAACATAATGTTCCATCGTGCCCGAATTTCGCGGTTTAGATTGACATTAGTTGCACGCATTGCGTCAGCTTCTTCCCGAATTCGTTGCAACAAATGTTCTCTTGTCGCCACTGGTTTTGAGTACACTTTTTCTTTTAAAGTACCCAGACATAAAAGTCTAGGGGGGTTAGGTCGGGAGACCTGGCGGGCCACGCAAGAGTTGGACTGCCGCGACCAATCCAACGCCCATCAAAGTGCTCATTTAAATACCGCCGAACACGAGCAGCGAAATGTGCGGGTGCTCCGTCATGCTGGATCCAATGCGTCCGCAGTGTTTCCAGTGGAACATCTTCAAACCATTCCAAATTGTGTAAATTCTGTAGAAATTCCAAGTAATTGTCACCATTTAGTCGATTTGGAATCTCCACTGGTCCAATGAGGCGATTGTTTAATACACCTGCCCACATGTTTACGGAGAACTCATATTGGAACGAAGACTCCCTCGCCATCTTTGGATTTTGCTCAGCCCAATGGTGATAATTTTTTGAATTTATTATTCCTGCCCTTGTAAATTGAGCCTCGTCCATCCACAGAATTTTAGAGATAAGTTGTGGGTTTTGTATTAATAATTCATTTGATCTTCGGCAGTAAGCAATTTGTGAGAAATTGACCCGTGGCAGAAGCCCTTGCACTTTGCGGTAATGGTAAGGATGCAGACCGTATCTCTTCCATAAACGCCAGACTTTGTCGTGTCCTATGTTAAAAATACGACCTATTCGTCTTGTGGACAATGTCGGGTCTTCAATGATTAAATTCATTAATATCGATTTCGTCCTGCACGTCTAAAACGATGCCACGTTCCCTTGGCGTTGAACGTAGACCTATCTCACTGAACCGTCTATGTACCTGCAACAGTAATAAACGTGGGTTAGGTATAAAGAGACATATAAATTTGAAGTAGCTAGGTATAAATAAGGTATACGAAAACAGCTAATTACTTACATTCGTAAAAGTATAAAGCTGCGGTGTACGTCGATTGGGATATCGAACTTGGTACACTTTTGCTGCTTCTGCGGCATTTCCATTACACAAACCGTACACAAAATGTATGTCGGCCTCTTCTTGGGCCGTATAATTTTCACGTGGCATCAATGGAAGCACAGATATTATTTTACAAATAATTATTTCTTTGAAAATAAACAACAATAATAAAATGACAATTTGATGTGACATATACAAGTCAAATTAAAACTAATCTTAAACGAACTCCTTTATTTAAAAGTGAATGTAGTACATGACGAGAACTGAAAACTCTTTACTTACAAAATAGAAGAAAATAGTATTTGGTTATGTTGTATTAAGAAGACTTTACAATGGTTTAATATAATTAAGTGAGAAAATTAAGATTTTGAATAATTTAAAAACGGTTCGAGTTAGGATATTAGTTTCTTGGTACAATTAACTTTATTTGATGTAAATAATCTACCCTTGAAATTAAAGCAATTACTCACGAACACCCTGTAGTTTCTAAATGTGGTCAGGAACACACTGTTAAAATCTTTCGGGTTATTAGAGATAGAGACCACGGTGTATAAGTTTCAAATTACCCAACTTGACATCCAATTGATCCAATTTTGCGTATCTATATTATATTCATGAATGCCATTTCATTACATGCATAATTGTAATACATTATACGTATGTAGGTATTGTAATAAGATTAAAAATAAACACAATTTACCTAAATTGTATACCATTCACGTGATCTAAAGACCCATCACCCAAATCACTATCGCTACAGCGACCTTGCTTTTACCCTGCTATTGCGAAACTCGCGCGCATCCAGATCCGGAGCGTTATTCTGAAACGCACATTCACACTAATATAATACCAATTCAATTGTAAATAGGAATAGCGTCGTGCCTCCCTTGCGCAGATATAGTTAAATAGATACAGTAGGATGGAATGAGTAGATTCACAAGTATAGCTACAATTTTCACCATACTAAGTATAGCAAGCAGGTACAGAAGGTGTGCTAAATTAGCTATAAAACAATATGTATTGTTTCAATACTACCATAGCTGGCGTTTTGGATTTTCGGCCAGATAAATTTAGTTCTCGGCCACCCAACGCTTCATACATTTACTATGAAAAAGGCCGAAAACCAAAGTCGCCGGTGAACCGGCTAAACTACTATGGACAGAAGCTTTACGTAGATGATATCGGAAACAACATCGGTTAGCTTATAGTGGTAGTACTATGTTTTAAATGATGCGAAGTGTGCGATGATTATAATTTTTTTCTCCTATTTTCTCCTAATTAGAATGCGATACTAAATGGGCCCTTAAACGGACCACCGCCCTGGATAAGTATTTCATTATATTTACTTATCACAATTTGTATTAAGTACGCCAAATGAGTAAGAATGAGGCTTTAAATCCGATCGGAAGGTCGCGAGTACGCTTCGGCTCTCGGTTCCCAAGCGGAAATCGATCGACTATTGTTATTAATGATCCTTGGATCGTTAAGAGCCTGATACATGCCCACGACCACGACTGAAGTAGTTCCCACGATCGGTCAATGAATTAGATGATATTCAAGTATGAATAAACTCCGATTCGTAGATGAAGTCTTTATTAATTTGTTCTAATTATTACGTTTCATCAAATATGTCTACGTGACTTTACAATTGGACAATCTAGGCTTACCTTAAATATTAACACGGTGCTCACTGGTGAAAATCATTAATTTTTATAATATCTAACCTTGGGTTAGTAAACCTCTTGGTTGTTCAAACGGACCTAAGTTAATTAAAACTATTTTATTGATTTCTCTGAATATTTCAATTTTATTAATGTAATCCTAATAAAAGAAACGGTAATATTTACCTTCGATATTTATTAAATAAGCAGAAAACTCGCAAAATTATAACCACAAAATTATTGTTTAGTGTTTATTTATGTTATGACAATTGGATATGGAATTTATAAAGAACTACGAAAGTTCTAAATTTTGAATAAAGTCCGAACATTTACACATTACTGCGATCGCCAATCCGCTTGCCCAGCGTGGTGATTATGGGCATGTACCTCCTAATGCGTCTATACGCTAATTTAATAGGAGAGGCCTACGTCCAGCAGTGGACTGAGATAGGCTGATGATGATGATGATTTACCAAAGAGTCTGCAACATTTAATATTTTGATACTTTTTATCATTACAATATGCCTAACTAAAGACAGAAGAGCTGACGACTGCCTCGCACAACGCATCAGCATGGCGATACAGCGAGGAAATGCCGCCAGCATCCTCGGTACAATGCCACAAGGGCCAATCTTAGATATAAATTGTACCTACAGTTTTAAAAATAAAGAAGTTAAAAAAATATGTTTATAGTCGTTGGGTAGATTATTACGAGCAATTCTGCTGATTTCTCCTATTCTCTAAAACGAAATTACGAAACGCTTTGGCAATGGAATTTGTTTTAATATTTATTTTTATCTAGGTACGCAAAAGTTCGAAGTGTATCAACTAGATCCCCACCGACCACCAATATTATCATTATACTCATAAATACCTATATATTTTATTATGTTATTAAAACCAGTTAACATTTAAATAACTACATACTATATGATAAGTGAGTACCTGCCTACATGTAATACAATGCTTAATTCATACGTATAGTTACGGCATACATCACACCCAATCTCAAAGTATGAATGATGCTCGTATGTCGATTGTATAGATCTATCGCTATTCTTCTGCGCTATTAGCTCGTTATTATGATTAGTTCCTCGTTCACAAAGGAAAAAAAGTCGTTATAATAGGAGGCTTTTAAGAAGACCATTGCTCACGACCAGTGGGCTGCGCTCTAGTGATAAGCTCAAGCGGTTAGCGGATGGATACGGAAAATTCTTATGAGACGGGTTTATTACTTTGCTTTTATTTATTTTATTACCAGACATCGGAATACACGGAGTGATACTATTTGACAAGTAGGAAGTTTCTATATTGATAAACTCAACTATAATACCTATGCCAAATTCTGATATTCCCCATAAGGTTCATCTTTACAAAACAGACGTTTTTGCAATTTTGAAAGACAAAGGATAGGTACTCGTACGTTAAGACGTTTTCATTCCTAATAAAACCCGAGGAATATAAGTAAAAGATGAATAAAAGAAATTACACTATAAGCACTATGTCTAATTCGGTAGAAACGCAGGGCTGGTTTCCTACAAAGAATGGTAACACCAATTATTTAAAATAAAATTTAAAAAAAAACGCTTTACGCTCAATACAGAGCCCCTTTCTATCGTTGAACTATCCTTTCATTTTGAAAGCATAAGGTTCCTTACATAATGATGTCATAAAAAAGAGATGCACGGTTATAAAACGTCAGACGGATCTTGTGCGTGATACAATTTTTCTCAATTACGAGATATCGAAGATAAAATTCGCAGAATTGATGTCCATCTCATTGCGATCAAATTTACTGACTTGATTGTTGATAGATATGATTTAGATCGGATGATACTATGTCATTTTTAAGAAAGTTATTTAGTATTTTGGAATGTACAACATAGACATTTAAATCCTTGCGAAATATTTCGCCAGACAATATAAATCACGATAATCACGTAGAGTGTCGAGTAACGAGCTTAGCTTTCGTTTTATGTTTGTATTCACAACTCTAATCATCAACAAAGTTGTTCAACAAGCCATAGATAAATTGATAGCCAGTTGAATGGTCATCGTGAGTGTCCCGCGGCTAACGGTCTGATGCGTACGCGCATGACAGTTCGCGCCATCCTTGATACCGGTGCTCACGAAAATGGCATTTACTCTTTTGTCTTGTTAGCAAATTTAGCAATTAGGTAAAAGATTGGACTTTTGTTTTAGGGCTCATCGCGTAAACTTCACGTGACCTTAGAAAGTGTTAGGCTATTGAAAAGTATTTAAGTTGCAAATTCATAAGTAGGTAATTGATTCTAACGAGCTACAGATAACATGCTAATTATTAAATCGTGCTTTCACACTAACAGGCAAATGTAATTTCGTGAATCTATCTGAAGTAAAATTGTATTGGCAATCACAAGGTACCGTACTTTGTTGTTGCGTTAACTGTGAACAGCTCCCTGAAATTGATGGATTTATCTAGGTACCTATACAGGTATTGCAGCAGAAGTTCCTATTTAATTATATAACTTATTTATATACGTATACGTATATTGTCATCACATAGTTTCAATTGTGTCTAAGAGTAAGTAAATGGTATCTATCTATACATAATTGACATCCTGCAATCATTAACCTACGTTATTTATCGACATTTTCACATCTTAAACTTTATCATTAAATACAAACGTATTGTGTGATCTTTATTGATTATATTCTTACAAGCAATGAATTACAGTGACATTTGTTTCATTCGTAATGACCAGGATTAGAGTGAAATATCACGTAACATTGTAACTGGTGCGATTTGGCATTTCCAGAGTAACGGATCTAACTCTATTTATGGAATTGCTAATGAATGTAGAATCAGATCAGATAAATAGAACGATATTTAAAACGTAAAGCTTTTATGCACTTTGACATTTGTAGAAAAAAAAATAAAACAGAATACCTACTTATTTCTTAAGTACCCTACTAAATCTCACGTACGTACTAGTGCCTCACGTAAACAGAGTATTCTAATTTATCAACAGGTATACTTACAATTAAACATTTATATTTTAGATATTATTAATTAACAGTCGACTGTATCATGTTCATAGCTTTAAATTAGCTGAGAGCTTCTTTCTTCAACACACTTGGATAAAATAAATAAAATTGTCTTAATTTAAAAATAAACAAAGCACTGACTTTTCCTTAAAGACGAACGACAGGACATTGAAACGACGTTACACGGATGCATCAGAAATATTGTGACAAAAATGTCGCTTGACATTTGGCGCGATGTGTAAAAACCACAAGACTTGTTCACATTGTACTCGTATTAGTCATGACGGCATTGGGCATAAGTGCAAGTCTCGTAGGGGCATAACAATTTGTTTATCTGCTTATAATGTAGTCACGATTGAGTGCTTCGACATTAACGTAATTAATGGGTGAATTATTGCACCGAGGAAAACATTGTTGATTTGGATCTAAACTAAATACACACTGCAATAAATTAACGGTAGTTAAACCAGCTAAGCAATTTTCGTTTAGAATTGCTAATTACCTACTAGGTATTTAAGCCTTCCTATGTTTTCTGTCGTGTAAGGACAGGCATACTTTCCAGACTAAATTACATTTGTATTTTGTAAACTAGATTACAAAGTACACATACAAAAGTAATCGAAAGATGTAATCCGATTAGGTACTTTGTGCCCTACTCTGATACTTTGTGAATATTGTCATATACATAAATGTCTATAGTCATAACTCATATACAAGTGCTATCCGGCTTAGGCGTTGCGTTGGATGGTGTTATAAAACTTCAGTAGGGTTGCCACATAATTAAAGCGACAGTATCTCTCGGACTATGCTATCTAGACCATGCGTCCCATTTTTATTAAAATAAATCGAAAAAGAGGAGAAATCCTGCGACATACTGCCGCACCAATCATCATGTGCTATGCTAATTGCTAAGCATACACTTAGCCTATTGTAATCGTACTAGAATGACAAAGCCTGTGTTTGTGGTGGTCTCATAAACACTTCCACTTGGTACATTTAAATTCACCATTTCATCATCAGCCTATGTTAGTCCACGGCTGGACGTAGGCCTCTCCTATTAATTATGCGTATAGACGCATTAGGAGGTAAATGCCCATAATCGCCACGCTGGGCAAGCGGATTGAGGATCGCAGTAATGTGTCCACTATGATGACGCTGCTGCCCATCATCAATCTTGTAGAATGGACAGTGACACTTCAATCCCTCAGTCGACTCTTACGACACCCGCAGGAGGAATTGGGGTGGCGACAAATGTATTCTTACTGCCGTCACCACACGGGAAAATGGCAAATTCACCATTTACCAATTCGCTATTAGTCAAATCCAAATAATACTGTACAAAAACTCATCACTCCGTGTGAATCCTAAAATGTGTAGCAAATCTGCAAGACAACCTTCGTCATTTGAAACAAAAACGCCTTGACATGACTGTTTCACTGTCAATGAATATTATGAAATTCAACCTTTGTATTTTTACTCGACTACGCTCTAAAAGTAAGATAATGATTTTCTAATTACGTTAATAATGACAATATTAATCAATATTAGCTTTTGTTTTGATGATACATTTACATACACATTACCTGTTTTTACAAAATCTCTATCGTATTAATTGTCAATAAAGACTAACCACTGAAATCATCTCGTTTGTTTTAAATTCATAAACAAATTTCTGTAATCACCTACGCTACCATGCCTATCATATTTTGCGTTTTTTTTAATAAGACACAGCGCTGCAGCGTTAAGTATGTTAGAATGGACTTGATTTCATGGCCAATTGATTTAATTATAAAACGCTTCTTAATAAATATGACAAAAGATGTCATACTATAATTAATAATGTTTGTGTAGTACATAATTATACAAGCAAGAACCTTCATTAAAATAGTATGATTGTAGATTTCACCAAATAAATAATATATTTTTTTAGAAGCTCTATTTTGCAGATCTTTGAACTTTACCTTAGATATGCTATCTATAAGTTTGTAGGTCTAAAGAGTTTCAAATAAATAGGTACCTTGCAGGTTCAGGGTATTATTTGATTGTCTCAAATCAATTATCATGTAACTCTTTTTGTAAAGTAAAACAATAAATCATTGCTTTGAACATTATGAAGAGTAGTAATCTTATTTAACGATCTAGATCTATATAAATTGCACAACATGTCCAGTATAGTTAGAAATATTGTTCATTATTGGACCGTCTTGTTATTGCTTATTGTGTCCACGTTTGGGGTGAAAGTAAAATTGTTTTGATAGTTCTTTTTATTCGCTGCGTTACATTTTAATATAAATTGTATCGTAATCCAAATATTTAAACGTATCATTACAATGTAATCTGATTTCGGCACAACGAGTGAGTTGATAAAAGTCATATTACGTATCTACTTGAGTTTTCACAAAAATAATGAATAAGAATTACATAATATGTATTATTCCCCTCACTAGCTCGTGAAGTGCTCGTTTATCCCTTAATACGAGAGGGTAAAAAGTGTAATAAATAGTGAGTAAAGTAATTACCTTGGGGCGTAGCATTAGTAGTAGCGAAGTAGCATTCGTTTGACAGATAACAAAACATATCGATCCCTAGTAAAATAAACTAAAAGTAAATAATATATGTACGAGTATATATTTACGATTTCATTCTTTGCTTTTCGTCAGTTTAAAGAAATGTAATAAGTATAATATACCTACTTGGTAGAATTATGCTGTTAACGTTTTGTTAATTATACTATACAGTCTACGTGTAGGGATCTAATGTCTAATTACTAAGTCAAACGTTCGAGATATATGTCGTTTTCGGAAAGAGAACTTTGGGAACTGTGTCAGAAGCAGAATAGTAACAAAATATCCAAGTGTGAATACATACTGGTGGGTTATATAAGGCGTTATGTTATGGCGTGCGACCGCCATTGTTGCAGCATTTGGGACGCTCCTGATTAACTCAGATTAAGAGTTACGCGATCATCCAATAATCATGTGATTGCTATTGTTTTATCAATTCGTGATTGATGAGAATCGTCTTTACAATAAAAAGTAGCGAATGTGCGAAGTGTTTGTACCTATGTACGGTAACTAAATTTTAGACGATCCTTCCAATATAGCTTTTTTCATGTCAGCCTCCCTGGCCTAGTTGGCAGTGATCCTGCTTAGGAAGCTGGAGGTTCCGAGTTCGAATCTTGACGAAGCCATTATTTGTGTATTTATTTATTAAAAATATTCGTTTCTTGGTCTTGGCTGTCTATGTAAGTATCTATATGTATCTATCTATTATATAACTATATCGTCGCTTAGTACCCGCATCACAAGCCTTAATTGCGATTACCCTGACTAGCTCGATTTGTGTAAGATGTCCTAAGATATGTATTACCTACATCTAGATTATGCTTAATAATCGTCTTCCATTGTATATTCACGGAAACGTCTGAATGAATCTTTCTGTCTCAATTAACTTTAGTGCAACGAATAATTGATTAATCGATATGATTTCGGACATTTCCGTAAAAATTCGAAAGCAAAGCAGTCTACATTCTGTAAGAGAACTTTGACTTTACATTTTGTTCAGCGCAAGTGAACTGTAAACAAATTAGGCTACTTATGAAATGTATCTACTAATTGTATAAGATTATATACACCCCAGACTATTTAAAAGGCGACTGCTAGTAGACATGATCATGAACCCTACGTTATAAATAAAGGCATCGTCATATTATGACTGCGCGTAAATTACATAAGTACCTACCTACTCGACGCGCGTGTAATGTAAATATAAATAACATACGCATCGCATTAACTAACTTAATAAAGTATATTGTAGAAAGCAAATACCTGTTCCAATTAATAAACCGCGGAACTCCAAACTTGTTATTGTCAATACAATCCACATGCATTACCGAGTATCACCAATAATGTCAACGTTATTGCTATGACGTATAATATCGGCGAGTGCAACAACCGCCTGTAGCCCTACCATGAGCTGCCGCTACGTTATTAACGCACGTTTATTTTTCATCCATCTCGCTCGTGCTCGCGTATTGGCGCGAGCGAGCTGGATAGAAAGTAAACGAGTTAGTAACGCCGCGCAATCTCATGGTACGGATACTGGCTGCCGTTTCGGCCGAATGTCAGGGTCGACGTAAATGCCAGTAATGACGAGTGACGTGGGAACGTGGACACTAAACTTAGGCATTTGATAGGCCAAATGACCATAGTCAGCCGTAGCCTAGTTGGTAGTGACCCTGCCTACGAAGCTGGAGGTTCCGGGTTCGAATCCCGGCGAGGGCATTATTTGTGTATTTATTTATCACAAATATTTGTTCCTTGGTCATGGCTGTCTATGTATTTAAGTATCTATATGTAACTATCTATTATATATATCGTCGCCTGGTACCCACATCACATCATAAGCCTTAATTGACCTTACCGTGGGACTAGGTCGATTTGTGTAAGATGTCCCAAGATATTTATTTATTATTTATTTCTAGTTTTACAGAAAGCGACCAACAATTTTTTTGTCAATAGATGTGGAGTTTGGTCGTTTTCTGCATTGACAAAAATTGAGGTTGATCGCTTTCTGCACAACTACGGTCAAACGTCCCGCGAACAGTGGTGTACGATATCATAACATAAATTATTTTCTATCCCTCTAAGTCGCACCAATAGGTATGAGGTCCACCCGACTATGAGCGGGATGGACAAAAAGTCAGTTACGCTATCGATTGCATTTGACTAACGCCGCTTGCAGCTCAAGCTGGTAAGCACACTGGGCTACTTATACCGAGATAGTCGGTAATTTTTGTTGTATTTTGATGTACTAGGCATCAAAGGTACCTACCATCTATTGAAGTATTGGTCAGTGAGAGAAACACCAAATTCTCAGCCTTATTAGACAAAGGTCAATAAAATTTTAACTGGTGCGAGGCAACCGGTACCTACTTACTTACGTCACGACGTGGCACATGGGAAGATGGCCTTTGCAAGTGGATTATCGGTAGCGTTGGCAAATTAAGTAAAGCACATTTTTAATAAGAATAAAAAATAAATCTATCTGAATACGCATTTAAAAATCTTGATTATGTAGGTCCGGCGTACCGATAATAAGGGTGCGGCTCCACTGAGGCGGAGAGGAGCGGAGATGTGCAAAATTGGCCAATGAGACCGCATGACAGTGTTTCGAATTTTGAATTTGAAGAATGTTATTGGTCAATTTTGCACATCTCCGCTCCTCTCCGCCTCAGTGGAGCTGCACCCGAAGAGACGTAAATTAATCCCTAGTGTTTAGTCACATCAACCAACTTTAGAATTAGAAGAACCTATTCGTTTTGCTTTATAGTGTTTACTATCAGTAACGATTGTTCAATCGTGTTTAAGGTACGTAAAATCTAGCGTAGGTATATAATTAATATAATTACTGTATAATAATCTTTCGTTTTTTATTTGAGTTCCTATATTCTCAAAGTAAAAAGCTTTACCAGGCAGAATCTTAATACATTTAAAATATGTCATATCTATGAGCGTCCATAATTATAAATAATGTACCTATAGCTATGGATTTATTTTACTAATAACAATAATTTCACAAATGTGACGAATATGACGAATATTTGAATAAAAATGATTTATTTATTTGTTGTCCCTACACGCCTCGATAGCATCCATAACGTCCTTGAACTTTTTGTTCGGCAACAACAGTTTAACAGCAAGGCAACAGTACTTACACACAGACATACATACGGACACGCTATTGTCTCATACGATGGTATCGCTTAATGGTGGGTTAGGAGAGATTTACTATCGTATAATATGAGAGGAATGGTTTCATTTACTGCGAGTATAATGCATATTATCCGAAAGCATGTCTATTGTGCCTATTTATATTTTACTGAGATACATTTTTTACTAAACGTAGTGTAGTTTTAGCCCAAAGAGTTAGCACCTACCTTGGCACCACTTGGCCTATTTACACATTTTGCCCAAATTTCATTTGCATATCAAATCTTGAGGAGAACGTGTTTTTCTAACGAATCAGGTTTTAATTTATTAGTTACTAGGCTAACTGGACCTAGGTCAATAGTACCATTAGTACAAACACAAATAAAATATAAAAGTTGTATGTTTGAGGAAAGTTTTATAGTTAGAGTAGTGCTTAACGCATTTCGTGACTTAAATTTAAAGCTTATATTTGGAACCAGTCTTAAAAACTTCGACTAGGTACTTATACTTGAGACTTTAGTTCTATTTATCTTATGCATAGATTCAAGAACCTGCATTTACGGTTTTTCCTTCTAAACCTCGAGGATCTTTAAGGTTGGAGCATGAATGAGCGTTTGACACTATTTGCAGGAAAAGCTACAACACAAACAGAATAGATGGTTACTTACAAGAAAATGGCGAAATCCGCACATCAAAACAAACTAACAAGTAGTCCACTCAGGGTATTCTGCTCAATAATGTGCTGACAATGTCGCAACCGCTCCAGTTTCAAAGGTTCATTTGGTATTTAAGCCTAGACCGAGCTGCGCTAGGCTAGCCAAATATACTAGTTGATATTTGATGACCGTTTGAGTGATTGTTGATCAATTAATTACAAATACATTGACATTGGCCTTACATTCCACTTGAATATAGCGCAATGTTAAAAATTGTACTCATTCATGGCTATTTTGCAAATTAATATAAGTACCTACATATCTATATGATCTACATAAACTTGAAGACGGGAATGTAGTAGGTCACGTGATCCAGGCTATGCATAATTTTCTTTTCTACTCTTCTTTAACTGTAATGTTTGATATATTATATCATTATACAACGCTGTAGGCAACTACCTATATAATGATTTGACCAAACGCGTGCGAGCAATAAAGACATCAAAGAGCGGCTTACTCAGGATCTGCACTTCGTTTCAGCGTATATAAATATTTCATTGTTTAAATGTGTTTACTTATGTTTATTGACTCGTAGAAAAAGTATTGTAATAGTGTTATAATATAATCAAGCTTACCTTACTTAAGCCACTCAGCAAGCTTCGTGGGCTAAACACGGTACTCGATTTTAAAGCTCCCGATTATAACACGATTGTGTAAAATCGTTGTAAAATGTTTCTATATCATAATAGTATGATACAGAAAACAAAGTACAATGGAGCTCTTTGTTGGCAAGCCGCTACCTTAGCCTGTGGATTTCCAACTCTAGGTTTAATTTGCGCATAGACGAATCTTTAAAACAACTCGATCTGTTAGCGACAAATCAGACTAGACGACGATTCTATATTCGGCAGAATTTATATATCGAATAATACCTACTAAGCAGCAGCTGATCTAAACATGTTAGAATAACACGAAATCCACTTTACATCGCGCAGCAACACTAAAACACTAAAAACGGACAGAATTGTTCCCATGGTCCTATTGTTGCATGCTTATGTAAATAACTATTAATGATGCTGTATTAGTTGTGTAAGGCGCTCGTAACCGATCATTCTGCTCGAGATGAAGTTGATAAGGGTTAATTACAATTGTTTTGTTTCAGTTTTGATGGTTCCGGCTACAGGATTTAGTCATGAGATGCGTGTAGTAATCGTAGTTATATACTACGATTGCGTTTTTAAAATAACAAGTTTTTTTCAACCTGAATCATTAAGATAATCCATGAGTTAATACACCAAAAATATCGACGGCAACAACGTAAAAGATGCATAAACCTGTATAATAGGTAGCTAATTATTTACAGCAAAACGATAACATTAGAATATATAACCGAAACCCTAAAATATGCACTAACATACAAAATAACCACAACACAATAAAAAAACCTATGATAAACACTAAAAAACCTATGATAAACACTAATAACCTGTTTAATTGAATAAACGTTTAGTTATTGTTGAAATTATTTTTCTGAAAATTTAAAATTATTTGAAATGTGTTTCCACTCACCGTTACAATCTACGTGGCTTTAGATAGCTAATTTCTATCCATCTCATTTAGAAAGATGTCGAGTAATAAGGATGGGAACAATTGTTCAACCAGTTACGCACAAAGCCATTATAATCCAGTTACAAAGCCACTTCAAATTCAAGTCACATTAAGTCATTATTATTGCATAAGTAAATAAATTAGTAAATACAAACAATTATATATTACATTCTGAACTTTTGACTTACCCAAGAGCTTGTATAATACCGCTTTGCAGGCACCAAGAACACAACTGAAATGAGAAAAGAAAATTAGTTCACGATTTTATAGATAATAAAAAATCATTATTGAACACATAATGATTTTTTATTATCTATAAAATCGTGAGTTGGGTAAGTCCTTATGTGTAGGTCCATAATTTTCAGCTATAAATTTGAAGAGCCCTAGTACCTTAGCCATTTGTCACTATTGAACGAGGTCAAATTTAAACTCAATAAGTGAATGTGCACTTGCACGCGAACGATAGAGATGCACTTTGGCACGGGGCAAATAAATTTGGCCAACAATCGCATCTTCGCGACCTTTGCCGCTTCCTCTTACCCAACCCGACATTTCTCTCGGGACTCTAACGAGATCTCAAAGGTTTAATGTCGACACACGACGCTAGTGTCGACACTACGCATTGTTCGGAGAAATGTGTCGTTGAGATACCGTGATGAGATACTGCCTGATCATTCCTTTGCTATCTTCAGTTCTATTTAGAAAGGTTAGACTTTATGTCTGTCTAGATATAAATATCTGCTATTTATTACTTACTGACGTTTATGTAGGTATTGTTTAACCTATACCTTACATGCTCTTAACAGGATGGGACGATTGTGCATTATATTATATTTTGACCTTTTTTCCGCAACTCGACATTAAGCTTGCCAATTTTGCGTGGTCCCAAAGCTGGTCTAGTACTTGTTGGAGATTGGAGACTTCACCTTGAATTTCTTGGCAGTTTTATGTAGGTTTCCCCACGATGTTTTCATTCACCGTAAACCACTTGTGAATATCAAATTATATTTCGTACATAAGTTTTTTAAACTTTGATACGTACCGAGGATTGATCCCACGATACAAGCGCTTTATATTGCATCTCAAGCATTGTATTGGAAGATCTACACCAAATGAAACACAAATAGAATATACAGTATGTATCACCTCGTAGAGCCAAGAAAGAAACCCATTAATATTTAGATCATACTAAACAACTTTTACTATGGCGCCTAACTTGAATTCGCGAAAAAAAAACTCTCCCATACAACGTGTTCATGATCACGCAATCAAAATGTATGAAACTGTCAAAATTTTTTTCGTGAATTCGGGTGTGGCCCCATAAAAAAGTTGTTTAGTATGATCTAAACATTAATGGGTTTCTTTCTTGGCTCTACGAGGTGATACATACTGTATTGTATTTCGGATATTAACTGAGTTTACTGATGCCGACAGATTATAAATATTAAATAATCATGTAATAATGAGGATTTAACTTCAGTTCGTAGTAATCAATAATCAGGATTTAACCAGCATTTAAAAAAAATAACATGCATTGCAAGGTTCATTGAGCTTGCCATTGGGCTACATTGATTCGTGCAAGATTACCTCATGTAATTAGGTACAAATTACAGATTACAGTGTTAGCTTAATAACGGTAATTAATCATAATCATCCGGAGTTATCATATTATGTCGAGTATTGTGAAGATAGTACAATAAGCAATATAAAATGGGTAATGTCTGTGAACTCGTGAATTTTTATCTTATATTTGTACAATTACGAGGAAACTCGTCTAAAACATATGCGATCGTAAAATTCACAATAGACAGGTATGAGTAGGTAGCTGCGAAATGTTTATAGTTACAGCCTTTTGTGAAGCCTCCTTTCACAACGTAGGTACCTAATACAATAATAAAATATTGGTACAACTACACATTGTTTATAGATTTTATGGATTTGTCAATATATTAACTCGAAGTTACGGAATTGGCACTCTCTGGACTATATTTATTCAGAATATTCTAAAAAATTATTATATTACACAAAATTTGACTATGCTTGACAGGTATAATGTAACTTATTATAATTAATAATTAGGTATGTTTAAGTGTACTGTACCGTGTAGTGTAATAAATGTTTAAGGTGCTGCACAAAATGGTATACGTATAACGTCACATTTTAAGACAAAAAATATTGATCAAAAGGTTAGGTTATAGTTTTGTTTGTAAAAGTAGGTAAGTTTCTGTGATTAATTGACTAATATGATTTTTTTGTTAATATACCTAGTTACCTTAACGTAATTGTAACATTTTTTTGACCATTAAGTATAATTTATTTGAAAGTTTAAATATTTCCTTTAAAGGAAAATAAACTGAAACATCGAAAAATATCCCAGTGTCACATGCCCCTGCGCATATCAATAGGTATGCAAATGAGTCGCACGCGTCTTCCGTTGACAATCGATTGCTGCCGCTTTGTCAAGCTATGCAACAATTATATGCATTTCCTTGCGATCATTTTTGCCTTATTTGTCAAGTGTAAGATCATCGCGTATACAATGATTCCAATGTAATAGTACAATGATTCCAATAAATAATAAACGGCAACATTTAACAGTTTGTGATAAAGGATATGTTATTACACCCTGTATTTTACAGTGTAATACCCAATCATTAAAGTTAATCATCATGATCTGGAGTCATCGTCTGAGGGTGAAACCGTCGCGTGCGTGGCCAAGAAAGTTGCGCACGCGTCGGTTGCCGTTTTCAGCGGATTTCGTGTGTACATAGGTATAATTGGTGACATTGCGTAATACGATAATAACAAATAAACGTCATGTCATGACACACCTACAAATAATATGTAAAAATAAGTAAGTAGCACAGTAGTTTGTTTATTAATTAATATGTCACCATTAGGCACTGATCCCACCAAAAGCGAGTTAGCGAATGATAGCTCAGCTTTTAAAAAACGAAGAAAAGATAATCGCTCTCGTGTAAAGAAAAGAGACACGGCGGTATTTGTAATTATATATTCAATCAGCTAATATAGTCATTAGTTCAGCAGTGAACTACAAATGTCAAATTCCCATTAATTTACAATTCAGCGCTGCAAAAGTTGCAGAACTACTTAATAAAAATATTCATGATAATAGTGGTAGTAAACCACTATCTACCTACACATACTTATAGTAATAACACGTTTTACTGATTTATGCCCATTTTTAAGGACAAGGAAGCTTACAACATCTCACGTAAGTATATTTGGAATATCTTTTCCAGTTCCTGCACTACACCGTTCACTCTGCTTTAAAAGTCATGGTCAAAGTGCTTGCATGAGGACCATGCATGGATTTATAATATCGGATGAAGTTTTCGATCAACGTAAATCATCCCTGAGGACGCACATGTAAGTATCAGATGTCTGACCTTTATATTATTAAACAGAGTAATATCGTACAGCAAGGAATTCGTTGGAGTGGAAGTTATATTTTTTGGTAATCTTATACCTTACCTAGTAAACTTGGTACTCGAACGATCAAAATGGGCAAATTATAAATATTTCACTGACCGTATCAGAACATAGCATTTTTTTGACATACATAGATCAACTTTTCAATTATCTGCTCTATTATTGGTAGGTAAACTAATTTATATATTTCATATTCTTTACTTTATTAATACTTAAAATAAGTATCAACTTTTGCAGTAAATACTTCAACAGCTTTTGTACGATCTATGAAATCGCAATAGTCTAAATACGTAACACTTCACTTGCATTAGTCGTAATTTTTATGCAGTTACCTCATGAGCCTTTGACATTAATCCATGAAATGGAAATTGCTTCTTTCACGTTTCTGCCATACGATGAAATATGTAGATAGTTACTTCGCCGTCGAAAACGAGTATCTAAGTGTTATTATGTAGTTTGCGAAATAGTTTGCTTGACGCATTCATCTCTACATTGATGTTGTTAGTAGTTACTGAGAATTTCGCGAATGCCTGATGGACTTAGGCACGTTGTAAGACTTGTAAATTATTGTCAGGTTGTGACGGTTATGTACTTTTAATTATACGTGTAACGAAAACATGAAAATTGGCTTTTTATAGAGGCTGTCGCATATGCATTAAAATTCTATTCTAAAAAATGATTATTTAGTAGGTAGTTTTCTACAGCATGAAAGTTTGACAATTATGTTGATAGACTTTTTTTTTTTTATTATATATTTATTAACATTGAAATATACATACAAAGTCCCACAAAACAGTTTTCACGGTTTGACTGTGGGATCGTGCAGTCTCTACTCTCTTATATTAATTTATAATATTCTTACTTTATGCATAATATATATTATAATATGACTCTAAAAAAAAATATTTAAGTAATATTATTGACAAGGTAATTTTTCAATTTTTTACCGAACTTCGCTTTATTGGCTTCCAGCCTGATGTCCGTGGGCAGGCTGTTGAGTAAATAGAGTAGGCGTTTCTGAAGGCACCTGTCGCCGTAGTAGTTGGTGACCCTGGGAACAACAAACTTGCCCGCAGACACCGACCTGGTTCCACAAACGTCATTACGGAGTAACTGGTTGTGCTCATGACTACCATGATTATTTAACACTATTAAATATTTATGCTTAAGGCTTACCGGGAGAATTTTACATACTTTAAATAAATTTCTATAATCTTTTTTGTACTTTTCTCTAGACTATCCGGGTATTCTTTTTACCACTTATTTAACTATAGGTGTGTAGTAGTCATAGTCATTCATATGTTCTAGAGTAGGTATGTTTGTGATGGATAAAATGTTGGTTAAAATTAAACAATACATTTAATCTTAATAGCCTAAATGTGAACCTTAAAATTAGAAACATATATCATTGTTCAAATATTGCTAATGTTCCTAAAAATATTTGAAGGAATTTATCGCCTTCGTGTGTTTAGGCTAATAATAAAAAAAATGAATGTGGTTAACACTTGAAACAGATACTTGTCAACACAAAAACTTCCCGCTGATTCATTCTGTATATTTATCCATCTACTGCAGATATGTATGTGGGTAGGGTGAACTTAATATAATCTATATATAATCTTAATATCAAGGTGCCATTTATATATCCGGGATATTTAAGAGTCTAAAGAACACACCCGCACTGGCATTTCAAGATAGAGTGGTGAAAAAAAAGGAAATTAAAGTACGCGTCGGGCTTTGACCGAGGGTGCTCCGGACGAGGACCCCCTTAATGGGTCGCAACATGTCGAGCAATCATTAACGTAGTGACACGATCCGATAATATTTTAATATGTTTGAGTCTCACGCTAGTTATAATTCAGAAATTAAAGTAATATAATTACAATGTATTATGATGATACAAATTTTGAATGTTAGACATTAGATCAAAAATTTAGAGTGGCAAGAAATTACATCTATAATAATTTATCGATACAGAAAGAACTAATTGTTATTTCTACTATACAAATAATTTAAATCCTATCTTGGCCACAAATAATAATATCAGGATGCTTAGCCAAGTTGCCAATCGCTAACGCTTAGTAGCGTACCTATCGTAGTTTACCCTCTCTGTCACTCTTTCATATTAGTGCGACAAAGACAGTTTGCTAACCTTTCGTTTACGATTGACGATTAAGCGTTAGCGATTGGCAACTTGTCTAAGCACCCAGATACTAGCTACTAATAGGTACCCATACATAAATTAAAATATCTATTTGTGTGTATTATAATAACTATGTTAGTTTGTGAAGTACAGAGTACCACTCAATGGTACTCGTATTTGTTTATTACCACTTTCGCTTATTTTAAAAATCCTACCTTAAAAAACACTGTTAAATGTCTTTTACAAATATTTAGAGGACATTAATGAAAATAACGACTTTCAATTAATACGTATCTTAATGGTAACAGGATGCTTAGCCAAGTTGCCAATCGCTAGCGCTTGGTAACGTAGCGTAGTTTCCCCTCTCTGTCACTCTTTCATATTAGTGCGACAAAGACAGTTAGCTGCCTTTCGTTTGCGACTGACGATTAAGCGCTAGCGATTGGCAACTTGGCTAAGCACCCAGGTATTAGAATCCATTTATCGTCAGCTGACCTTGCGATTTGTAAATATAATCACTTATAGTTGATTACTCTAGTTACTTATTGGAATACATACCTAATAAATACATAGTTATAAACATTATCTCGAAGGCCATGTGAATTTAAATATTTGGTACTTAAATAATTGCCACTAAGTACTTAAAAAAATACAAAGCACTTCCGTTATTAACTAGTAGGTAGTAAGATAGACTATCAGATTGTCGTGTGTTTACTCGTAATCTATATCAAATTTTCAGTTTAGTACCTATAAAGCATTTATTTTTAATTATTATTAAGTATTTCTTTGTCAAAATATAACATTTCATTATTATAATTAAATGATCTACTTGTTTTTGCTCCTATTTTAACAATTGGAGTGTATTCGCGTATTAAGTTCGCGCGTTAAGTACCTACGTCGAATATTGTCCTGATGTTTCGGGCGTAACATCACGTTCTAAACGTCGTGTATGGAATGTAGTCCCGATTCTTAAAATATTAGTGGAAACCGTCAAAGATTACATCAATATAATACATTTATTTTTTAGTGCAGGTGGTGCCTTTTTTAGGCTCTAGTGCGAGAAGTGGGTCATTTTAAGTCAGGTCCAAAACTTCGGTGGGCCATCTGTACTAAAAAACGACGTAAGAGACACGTACAAAAAGTAAATTACAAGTGATTGTCTTGCATATGCTGATGACCTAAAATTATATCGTAAAATACAGACAATTCAAGATTGTTCAATACTACAATCAGACATTGACATACTAGAAAAATGGTGCAGATTGAACAATATGACATTGAATGTAAAAAAATGTCAATTTATTACATTTACTAAAAAAACAAAGCCTATAGTATTTTCATATAAAATAAACAATACAAAGTTAGATCGTGTTACGGTAATAAGAGACCTAGGAGTAATAATGGATGCCAAACTCTCCTTCAAGCCACACTACGACTCCATTGTGCTTAAAGCTAGAAAAACTCTAGGTTTCATTAATAGAATAACCAGACCATTTAAAAATTTCAACAGTATACTTACTCTCTATACATCGCTAGTGCGAAGTATAGTCGAGTACTGTAGTGTAGTCTGGTCTCCCCATTACACGACTCACAACGATAAAGTGGAATCTATTCAAAGGAGGTTTATCAGGCAGCTAAGCGGTCGATTTAAATTAAAAACAGAATTCCCTTTATACGAAGATAGGCTTAAGAAATTCAACCTAGACACATTGCAAGCTAGACGTCAGATAAGCGACCTATGCACATTATATAAAATTGTAAATTCCATGTTAGATACAACTTTAATCAATCATATTTCATTTAAAGTACCAACCCGATCCAACCGTAGGCAACATTTATTCGCTTTGCCTCTAACTACAAATAATGTTTCACACTTTAGTCCAATACCACGAATGTGCTCTTTGTATAACGATTTAAATAAGGATCTAGATATCTTCCAACACAACTTTTTTGTATTTAAGCATAAAGCTATATCCCGCCTTAAGCAACCTTAAGTAACCCTGTAAAAACAAAGTGTGTAATTAAAAGTTGTGCACGGTTGTTATCGACATACAAATTTAACAAGATAAGAGAGATGTATCTATAGATAAGTCTATGATTTGTATGTTGTTACTGTGCCAAATAATAATAAAATAAAAATAAAATAAAAATTCGTAACTCATGTTGATTTTAAACAAACATCGCCACTCGTTTCGAATTTCTTTTTTTTTGCACTTGTGTCGTAATGTACTGTTTTAGTACAGATGGTGCCTTTTTTAGGCTCTAGTGCGAGAAGTGGGTCATTTTAAGTCAGGTCCAAAACTTCGGAGGGCCATATGTACTAAAAAACGTCGTACGAGACACGTGCAAAAAGTAATTTTTTTGTTTTTTGCACTTGTGTCGTAATGTACTATTTTATATTAATTGATTTGCATTAACGTCGACGAATCCGGGTGAACCATCTGAAGAGTTGCCAGTAGCAATAATAATGAATAGCAAAGGCCCTATTGCGACCTGTGGCACCTCGCCAACCACGAGCGAGGTTCATGTAGAGTACACCCGTGACCTTCCATCCAAAGTGGCTCACAGATTACTGTCGTTCAGAGCTTTCACTGGACAATACATCTTTACAAGTGCCTACGACTAGTACTATATACTGCTTATTAAATGGAATACGAATATTTTATATTAGTTATTAACAGATGAATAGAATATTAATTGTGTCCTACTTAAACTTATAAGTGCCTGTACTTATAACTAAATTAACTACTGTACTTACTGTACTTGTACTATAACTTATCTCCGAACGTTTTATTACATTGGGTCACATTTGTATATTTTTGTAAACAATAATTTTTATTACAACTATGTTCGTCATGACTTCATGCTATAGCAAAGGGTAATTCCAAGGTTTTCGCGACAACTCAGGAATACGAGTAATATGTTTCACAGTTTCACTTATCATTCTCATATTATTTTATTACAAAATCCCAAAACCTGACATAACATTTAATTATCACAGCTACCATACTATCACTTCAATCAACAATTATCAACATCTCCTTCATTATTATAAATTATTTATGGCCAATTATTTTTAGTAGTTAAACTCAACACTGATTCAATCGAGTGTTTTATTATTGTTATGCTATCTTTGACATGACATGATGATTAATAGAGTTTTGTAAGTAATATTTACTTTAGGATATTTTTATTGACTTTATTGAGATGTTACAATCACTAATAATTAGAAACATTACAAAAGATATATTGCTTAATTTATTTAGTTTCGCAGGATTTTTCGCATGTATTTAGTAATAGAAAACATTTGTTATATCGGTAATGCGCTTCATTTGTAATTCGAATTTCGAATCAAAACGCATTTAGATAATAAACCTTATATTCTAATGCACATATTCCCTGAAGGAAACGTGAATATGTTACTATATATATATACAATATTAGTAATTTGAACATTTTGAACATTTGATGTGTAATATCTAGGCGACAAGTCGTGTGGTGACGGCAGCAAGAATGTATTTTGTCACCAACCCAACTCTTCCCGCGGGTGTCGTAAGCGTCGACTAAGGGATTGAAGTGTCACTAACCATTCTTTGATTTGATTGATGACGGGCAGCAGCGTCATCAATGCACGCATTAATGCGATCGCTAATCCGCTTGCCCAGCGTGGAGATTATGAGTATTTACCTCCTAAATGCATCTACGCGCATAGTTAATAGGAGAGGCCTATGTCCAGCAGTGGACTGAAATAGGCTGGTGATGTGATCTAGGCGATAATTTATATTTAAGATCGTGAATATTTAGTAATTTTCATGACGCTCTAAAGTTTCGATACTCTGTGGCAGTGTCGTCCTTTCCCTGGCGGACTCCTCGAACAGTCGCTAACATTCACCGGTCGCGAAGCGTTCTTGCTAGCATTTTATTGTAGGAACGCGATCATTCACTTTCAAACAATACGATGTAGAATTTAAATTATGCTTTTAGTGCATGCTTTTGACAATCATCAAAAAGAGAAAATAAAATACCTCTGTACTCAAAATTTCGTTGACATACGATTTATATTTTTCTGACTTTATTATGAAAAGACCTACATAGCGAAACTATAAAGGTTCCGTATTGTTTTAACCTTACTACAAGCATTTCCAGCCATATACATATATACCAACCAGCGGTATGTGTATGTGTAGGTACGGTTAATTTCTGACTACTGAATAAATTACTTTATTTCTAATTCACACGCATAACATAATTTTGGCATATTTTCCATAGCAATTGTACCTAATGCACAAACAATTTAAGCTCTAAGTAAATCTGGACCTTATTTCGTTATCATTAAAATTTGGCCATTCACCGCGTCATATTGGTTCCACTAATCGTTTTTAAATAACTCTATCGTTATACGCAACGTGCACTATGACCCGTGCGTGCCGCAAATTACTGGAACCGTACACATGTTGACATATTAATGTACCTAATCGTGAATTTGGGAAAGAAACATATTATGGGTTTGACGTTGTGGCCATTGACCTCCCTTTTAATGTGTTTTGCTGTGGACTAGTACAACAACATACTCGTATTTTACACATGTTTTAATTTCAGCTTAGGCAACTCGACTTATCAACATTTTAGTCAGTTGTCAGCCTCCGTAGCCTAGTTGGTAGTGACCCTGCCTACGAAGCTGGAGTTTCCGGGTTCGAATCCCGGCGAGGGAATTCTTTGTGTATTTATTTATCACAAATGTTTGTTCCTCGGTCATGGCTGTCTATGTATTTAAGTATCTATATGTATCTGTCTATTATATATATCGTCGCCTGGTATCCACATCACAAGCCTTAATTGAGCTTACCGTGGGACTAGATCGATTTTGTGTAAGATGTCCCAAGACATTTATTTGTTTAGGTATTTATTTAGTCTGGATGTTTTCCTCTTCGGGACGAGTTTTCATTTTATCGTAAAATGTTACATGCAGGTTTAGGAACGGCTCAGAACGGACTGACTTTGATATGTAGCAGGCACTTATAGTTCCTACAGAAAATGAAGTATCGGATGCATCGTTTCGGACTTGGTCTGTTCTAGTGTGAGCCATCTCAGCCAATCTTTAGACAGTTAAGTATTGAAATGGTGCATAATGAAGCTATATAATTTCACCATTTTCCAGAAAATACAATAACATTCGGTTCCAAATTTGGAAATAGTCCTTGTACTATCAAGTTTTGTTTTATTTATAAATTACATATTGTGCCTGTACCGTGATGTGCGTTAGGGATATACTTCAAGTGCCTTGCGTGCCTATAATCGCAACATTTCGTGCAATACCGTTGTCATATCACAATCAGTTATTATTATTATTCTGTTATGATTTTAACTTTACTTTCAAATGCTTCAAAATACTGGAAGTGAATAGAAAGGTCACTTATTGTTACGTTTGTTGTTATAATGCTGTTACGTGTTTGCACACTTACACGGGCCCTTTACTGCGGTTATGGTAAATTTACTCAATTGAGTGCCTACGCAAACTTTAATAACGGACAATTAAGAAGTTTAAAGTTCCGGTTTGTTTTAAATGTTACTTTTGTGTAGTAGCATTTAAAGACAATTGTCAAATATGAAATTCACTCAAAATACTTATGTACAGTCAAGCTTTTATTCTAGGCCACCACTATCTCTATGTCTAAGTGACGTAGTTAGTAAATCAGATTACTTATAGCTATAACATCTCTTAACACTCGTCATTGCAACATTATTTTAGAAAGGTCTAGGCTTCCAGTTGAGTGTACTTAAATAAAATCATAATCCTGTAGGTACTACCTTTATTAGGCAAATGATCCCTTTCAGACATTTGTGAAAATTTAAAATGATCTATTCTTCTGAACTAATATTTCAATTGAGATAGATCTTGATTAAGTAGGTATAAAACATGTGTTATGATCCGGTTTGGTTACAGTATGATATATTACATTAATTCTGAATGGATTTTGGTGAAGGCTCTGTGCACTCTGACCTTGTTTACGAGATGCCACACGGCAGCCCCTGTAGTGTGGGTACCAACTAATTGCCCATCAGTTGCAAGATGCGCGCGAGTTCCGCGGTCTGCGCCGGCGCTTGCGACTGTGCCCATTTCCGCAGTACAAATGTATAAATTCTGAATTATTTCTTTAAGTTATGTATTTGCTTATTTAATCTGAATTAATTCAGTTGCGATGTAATTGTACAGACTAAGTTCAATCTTTTACTTCATATTCTATGTAAAACATATAAAATCACCACCATGTAAACCATTTTCACACATTTTATTAATAGATAATATCCGTCACAGATGTATGTATGGCCGGGATTACACCAGTGAGAAAGTACCTACAGATGTGTACATTCACATAATATAGTGCTTAATAGTTTGTAATGAAATTAATTACTAATAAGTCACAATTGTTTTGTTGGAGTCGAATCGTACCGGATGAGTCTATGGAAATGAGGTGTTAACGCAACGAGATAAAAGTGGAACGCCTAACTAATGACGCATGTTTTATACAGAATGATTTATTGAACCACGATCGAGCGCCATTATGTCATACTCATAGAGAGATGCGCGTGAGTAGAGGTAATGCACTTTTGTTTTTATTAAAACTTGAAATAACATCGTTACATACTTCTTTAAGATTTCGATATTGTAACTGTGTTAACATATATTTGGAACGTACGTTATTAAGTCAGTCAGCTATGTTTCAAGTATATTATTTTATATAAATATAAAATCATACTCATAGATTTATACAATAAATTACGCAATACCGTTTTATTGCAAAAGTATTATCTACGTAATAGGTATATATTTTTTCAATGTTTCAGTAGATAACAATTCAACATAATAAAAATCTTAATTTCAAATTCAGCTGAACATGATTTCATTAACACAAAATAAAAATTGTATTACTTTTTCCTGATTAGGTAACAATACTGAATAAGTACCCAGGTTACCGATATTCTTAATATAGTGTGTGTATGGATGTGTCGTAACTGTTGTATACTTACTTTATTGCCCTTGGGACTGGTTTTAATAACTTACTTAGGTTAACGCTATTTTTCCCCTGGTTTTCCCAAGGGACTTCACTTTGTGACTCTAAAAACGAGTTTAAATTAGGTATTTAAATAGCAACGCTTATGTGTATCCACTAGAGAGTTTCGGATGTCTATAAACTACGGTAAGCGTTTTCCATTAGGCGGGCCGACGCTTTTTTGTCACAGACGTGGTATAAAATAAAATTTTATTATGCTTATCCTACTCGACAACTCGTATAACCTAATCTGAACATCAAGCGTGTTTTGCGAACGGTATTCACGTAAAGGTCATTCGGTATCGCGCTATATAAACATGACGAAACTGCGGCCCATATCATAAGATATAGCGATTGTTAAAAAAAAAAAAAAAACCCAAGCCGTCAACCTGACACAACGGCTCCGTATTTAATATTATTTTTTCCCAATACCACGTTCCCTTGACCCCTATAATTACGATATATAAGCCGCAAATTGTCCTGTGCACTTGTATGAATGTGGGTATAGTTCAAGGGATCATATTTTCAATATTCAAGAATCTGTGCCTTGTGTTTTTATTCGACATAAAAATGTCAACAAATAAGCTAAGACGCTGCTAGGCAACAGTGCGCATTGCACATGCTCCGGCCGACGTCACGACAACGACATGCGCCGAACGTCTAAGACAACTGACGGCTGCTGCCACCGCAACGTCGCTAAGCCTTGTTTATCTCCAGGACTGTTCACAGTGAATGCTTATATTGTCTTTTTGTGTTTTTATAATATTAATTTTAGTTTGTATTGTACTTTTTAGCTTAAACAATTATCACGGAATGTCACTTCCAGGCGATAACGATAACACATCATCAGTCACCAGTCATAACGAGTTTTCTCAGAATCTGTTGCAATGTTGTCTGTGCTCCCAACCTAGGTACTTTAAGAACCAACATGGCCTTAAAGTACACTTGGGTAAAAAACACAAAACTTTAGACACCGCACACAACACAAACGCCGATCCTATAGTTTCAATAACTACAAACACTACAGATTTACAAGATATTTCAGAAACTTTATGCCGCCTAAAACATAGCATTCGTATTATAAAACGAGTCCCGAGAGGGGCAAGGGTATCGGTGGCAGATAAACTTACTTCTGCTATACAAAATGTTGTAACCGAAAATTCTTATGAGGCTTGGGAACAACTTCTAACCTTTCCTTATCGAACCCTACATATAAGTGATCAGAACAAAGCTACATCTCTTACCACCAAAATAAAAAACAACTGTCAACATCCACATTCTATCGAAGACCTCAATAGAATAGCCCCAAAACATAATTCGTCCATCTATCAAAACATAGAAAACAAAGTTGGGGAAGGTGACATCAGAGGAGCCGCCCGTTTACTTTTTTCAACCGACCATATTGCTCCCAATAATGAGGAAACTCTCTCAGCTTTAAAAGCCAAACACCCAACGCCATCAACGAACCAAAATCTCCCCGATCCTCCAGATTTCTCAACTTCTCCTCTCGTTACTTCGACCGATGGGGTCCTTAAGGCAATCACCTCCTTCCAGAGTGGCTCAGCTGGTGGGCTGGATGGCCTCACCCCCCAACACATTAAGGACCTCATCGGGCATAGTTCAGGCAACGCCGGCGAATTGCTTCTGAAGTCACTGGCCGACCTGATTAACCTTATGCTTTCAGGGAAAGTGACCGCAGAGGTAACGGGCACGCTGTATGGGGCCAATTTGTGTGCGCTCCTAAAAAAAGATGGTGGTATTAGACCCATTGCCGTGGGTACGACCTACCGCCGTCTTGCGGCTAAAATTGCCTGTGCCGCTGCATCTGGGCCCCTATGCCAATACTTCCAGCCGACCCAATTGGGTTTTGGATGTAAAGGGGGCTGTGAGGCTGCGGTGCATGCTCTAAGAGCACACTTAACACAATCATCCGCTAAAGTCCTACTAAAGGTAGATGTACGGAATGCCTTCAATAGTGTCAACAGAGATGCCCTTCTAACACAAACACGTTTGAAAATGCCACAAATCTACAACTTCATTTGGCAATGTTACAGCAACGCTTCCCATCTGCTTTTTAAAGAAAACCGACTGTCTTCTGCCGTAGGCTGCCAACAGGGCGATCCACTCGGTCCGGCACTTTTCAGTTTAGTAATTCACCCCATTATTACAAAATTAAATTCAAAATTCAATGTATGGTATTTGGATGACGGCACCCTAGGAGGTGATGTAAGCGAAGTTCTAGAGGACCTCCGCGTTTTAATTGATGAATTCCGCGGTATCGGACTAGAACTGAACTCTTCTAAATGTGAACTTTTCTTTTCCGATACATGTTCAGATAAAGAACACGCTACATCAAAATTCCGTCAATTGGCTCCAGATATTAAAGTTACAGAGAAAAGCTCACTTCACCTCCTAGGGGCACCTGTGTTGGACGAATCTTTTCCCGATTTTATAGATATCAAAATTAAAAACCTCAACGAAGTTTCGGATCGCATGACAAAATTAAATGCTCACGTAGCATACACTATTATCAAATACTGTCTATTTGTACCTAAATTTACTTACGTCCTAAGGTGCAGCCATTTTTGGAAATTTCCTTCTCTTTTAGAAAAAATCGACAAAATTATTAAAAGTGTCATAGCTTCTATAATAAATATAGATTTAGACAATCACTCATGGACGCAGGCTTCTTTACCTATAAGACATGGTGGTCTAGGAATAAGAAGCGTTACTAATGTTTCGCTCCCCGCATATCTGGCCTCGACACATAGCTCATTAGAATTATGCTCCAAAATATTAAAGACCTCAATTGACCAAGTCATTATGCATTTAATGTACGAGGCCAGAAATGAGTGGAGCGAAGCCTGCCCAGGCACCGATCTGCCCAGAAACCCTAGTTCCCAGCGTCTTTGGGACGAGCCGCTTTGTAGGCTGGTACGGGATAACCTGTATCAAACGGCAACCAGCCTCCCAGAGCGCGCTCGCCTCCTCGCCGCTGCCGAATGGGAATCTGGGCAGTGGCTCCATGCTCTGCCGTCCATTCCAATTGGAACGCTCCTAGATAATGCCACATTCCGCCTGTCCGTAGCTCTCCGCCTGGGAGTGACCTGTGTTGCCCCACATCGCTGCCGCTGTGGTGACCCAGTTGACAAGCTGGGTCACCATGGTTTATCATGCGCAAAAAGTGCAGGACGTGCTCCTCGCCATGCCAGCCTTAACGATATCATCCGTCGGGCCTTAGCCAGTGCGGGAGCACCGGCTGTGTTAGAACCCACCGGCCTCGCCCGCACTGACGGTAAGAGACCTGACGGAATGACCCTAGTGCCATGGAAGATGGGACAGCCGCTGGTTTGGGACGCAACATGTGTTGATACCCTAGCACTGTCTCATCTCCGTGGCACTTCAGTAAAGGCTGGCACAGCTGCCAACTCAGCAGAGCTGCTCAAGCGGCGCAAATATGCAACCATAGGCAATGGTTTCATATTTGAGCCGTTTGCAGTGGAGACCTTAGGACCCTGGGGGGATAGCGCCCACAGGGTCTTCAAAGAGGTGAGGCAGAAACTGTACGATTTGACGCGTGACCAGAAGGCTGGTTCATATCTAGCACAGCGGATCAGCATTGCCATTCAACGTGGCAATGCTGCCAGCCTTCTGGGCACGCTACCGATCGACAGTGATCTGGGGCAAATTTTTTATTTATAATTTAGTTGTATTTTCGTAAGTTTATTTTAAGATTTAGTTTATTGTTTCTGTATAAGTAATATTGTTTATAGTTTTCAAAATAAATTAATAAACGGGAAATTAACAATTATCAATCAATATGTATCAATTTTTTTTAAGTTGTGTTGCTCTAAAATAAACGTAGTTAAAGTACCTACTAGAGGTAAACCAAATACCAAGCATGAATTTTATACCATCAAACTTTGTAGGAAAGCAAAAGATACTTCCTATATCCTCCAGTAATAATAACAATTTCAATACTAACCATAAAAAAATCACTTTTGCGGTATGCTACTTCCTACTATACAGAACAATAAATACGTGTATTACTGTTGGCAATAATTTAGGAAATCTTCTAAAACCAGTGTCAAATTGACGAAAAGAAAATTTTAAAACCCTTTTGTGATAGATTTAACCAAATAAATGACTTGTTCCATCGACCACAATTAATATCTCGATTAAATAAAAAAATAATCACGTGAAATTTTAAACAGTGAGCAACGAACATAAAAATTTGCCATTATAAAGGGTAAAGTCGCCTCTACTTGTATCACACATGGAAGCCGCATCATTTCGCTACACTCTCGTCGTATTGAATCACTTTCAATGTCCGCGCATCGGCGCCCGCGCAGCGCAATAGGTAACCTACTGTAGCCGTACCATGAGTTTTCAAATAACGGTCACGTTTACGTTAGGTGGTTTTACTTGAAACCTGCGACCATGTATTAACATGGACGTCTAACGCCAGCACAAAAATGCCACCAAAAATTGTTTAATTGTGCTAAGATGGGTAGGACATAGCGCTTTTCTTAACACTTTCATTGCGGACGAGTGCTACGCGCTACGCTCGTAGCCGATCCCGATTTTTCCGATTTGTAGCGAAAATGGACCTCCCACAGAGAACTCCCCTCGGGAGCTCCCCGCGCTCAAAGTGTTAACACCGAGCATATTTCGGCGCAACATCTTTGACAAACGTTTATAGAATATAGTCAATTTAGCCGATTTGATGGATCAATTACAACTATTTTTAAATGTCGGCTTAAGAATTTATAGGTTGATGTTGAAATTCATTACCGTGATGCATTGAAGAGGGGGTGACACTTGTCAATTAAAATTCAGGACCGCGTTTGAAGCGTGTTTTATTTGTTCGTAGCGCGATACGTCAAACAAGCCATCGCGCTCGCTCCAATAAATAAGTGCGAGTGCGATAAAAAGCTTTACGCGTCGAGTAAAACCTCACGTAATTAATACTTGCCAACTCATGGTGCGGCCACTGAATGATTGGCGGGATTGCTTACCATACGTGTTACATTAACTTAAAGGTTAACATCAATGAGAGTGATACTTTGGGTGCTCTTATAATTTCATCAGTATATTAAACATTATTTACTCGTAGATGAAGTCTGTTACATTGTAATGGTATAAGTAGGTATCTACGATTATAAAATATAAAATATATTTATTTTTACGAGGCGAGACGTCTTTCGTATGTGTATACTATTGTGCGATAATCATAAAAGTTAAATCAGAAAATCATAAAATATGATTTTAAATCTAATCCAACTTAATTGTATATTATTAATCAATGTTGCAAATTCAGTAGTTACCCAGCTGGCACTTAGGTATATTAGAACCATATTATATTATTTACATATTATATTATTTATATTTTTTAATAAATTGTGTTTAATCAAAGTAACTATTAATCATCAAATTAATTCGAATCAATAAATTACAATTTAAATTTTGTTTAAAACGTCGTTCTTAAATATAACATGAAAACATAAATCAAATATTTTTTGAATTTACACAACAAAATTAATTAAAATTTTTCTGTTGATAAATTCTGTAACAGGGTACGAAATGATATACGCGTATAAATCAATGTTCTAGCTTATCTAGATTCAAGTGAACCGCATCTAGCTTAATGATATAAGAAAATGATTTGACATACCTTCGCCTAACACCGCGAATTAAGAGTACGAGTAAGAACCTAAGTCGATTTCCTAATATCAAATATGATTTAGTAATGTTAGATATTTAAATTGATTTTTCTTTTGTCAGCGTCAATCTGAGTTATGTTATATTGCGCAGAATCAATTATCCGAATGAGGTTATTATGTGATCGTTTTCTTCGTAAGTATACTAAGATAATTTGGGAAGCTATTGCTGAAATAAATAAGTATAGTGTCACGATCAACGTACCTGCTCTTCTTGAGCCTACTGGTATTATTAGGGATGATGGTAAGAGACCTGATGGTGTGTCTTTGGTTCCTTGGAGCTTGGGACGGATGTTGGTATGGGATGCTACTTGCGTAGATACCCGGCACCATCCCATCTTCAACGAACTACGTTTAAGGCAGCCGCTGCGGCTGAAAATGCCGAATTTTTAAAACGTAATAAATATAAGGGCCTCGGCAAAGAGTACGATTTTGTACCGTTTGGCGTAGAAACTTTAGGTTCTTGGGGCCCCAGCGCACGCAAATTGTTTGCTGAGATCGCGAAACGTCTGGTTGATGTAACTAAAGACCGAAGGGCTGGCGACTTCCTCGCACAACGCATCAGTATTGCGATACAGCGAGGAAATGCCGCCAGCATCCTCGGTACAATGCCACAAGGGCCAATCTTAGATATAGGTTAGGTTAAGTAGATTAGTTAGATTTAATCTATGTACATAAATTGTAGTTTTGAAAATAAATATATTAAAAAAAAGTATAGTGTTGTTTATATTTATTTCAGCAATGTACCTTCTAAAAGTGCAAATTTATCGTTGTACTTAGATACCTCCTAATTATGTTGAATTAGGTGTGTGATATTTGATTATGTTTAATTGTTAACCTAAATTACATGTGAGATTTGGTTATCTTTATCATACATAATATTTATTTTTTGCCCCAATAATGCTTAATGCTACATTGATTTTCCTTTTGTGAAATAAATATTAAGTAAATAATGCAATCCAATTTCAAAACCGATTTCAAAAAAGGAGAGGCTTGCTTAATTCGAAAGAATTTTTTGTATCTAAGATGTTACTCGATTTGTCCGAACATCGTCAACTGTTTTTTTTTATCGAACGGGTATAACCCCTAGCTGGTCCCATTGATACCAAATCGGGGTGACGGGATCTTGGGGAAATTAGTGGAAGTCGATTTTTTTATGTAGCGATTATAATACATTATTATTTACCTTCATAAAAATTCATAATTCGTATATTGCATCCATGGTTACATTAGGCGTTACGTATATAATATATTTACATAGTTACACCTGGACCCTCTTAGGGCGCAGCAAGTCTTAATTCTAAATTATGCTAGGGGCCCGTTTCTCGATAGCTTGTAACTTGTAATACAAGTGGAAGTCTCTTTTTGACACCAAACGTTAGATAAGGACTTCCGCTTGTATTACAAGTTACAAGCTTTTGAGAAATAGGCCGCTGCAGGTGTGAGAGACTACTTGTGAACTTAATGCTATATAGATTTTACTTATGTCTAGGTAATATTTATTTTCTTTTTAATAGTCAACATCAAATATACGTAGGTGTACAATATCGTCATCATAGCAAAGGAAATGTTTTAGTTCAAATTGTTTTTGGGCTTTAGGATTAGTATCGTCATAATATAATGACATGAACTAAAACGACCTTTTATCAGCTGACAGCGGCTTCGCTTAAGAATGAGGAAACTTAATGTTAAAGTTGTTTACCCGTCTTTGTACCTTCACCACAAATTGCAGCCAACTCAAGGCTGTGTATTGTACTATCAGCTGCCAAATAACATGGACATTATATGAATTTAGTCATTCATAATTTTAGGATAAAATATGTCATCATTATCATTACGTAACTGTACATTATTATGCTTTTATAGACGACTCTATTCATCTTTATTTATAAAAACTCATAAAAATAAATATTAAAACTTATAAATAAATTCTTTAAGTACTCAAAAGTCTGACAATA